>JAOXYD010224769.1:0-32242 GCA_028565735.1 Pinacopodium congolense
GAGAAATCATCTTAAATTGTTTGAAAAATCAATAAGCAACACGAATTAATCCTTGCATGACCAAACCTAAATTTTTTGTGAAAGTTGGAGTTTTGGAATTAATTTTCCAGAACTCACCTTCTTGAAATTAAATTCCATTTACTTGATTTTAAAGTATAACCAAACTTTAGACAAGATTAAATATAGAAAAAGCAAAGTCTCAACCATGGCTTTGTTCTTATTTTGTGAAGGACTTTAATCAAACTTTAAACTTGTTTTAAAACTCAAGTAAATCATCAATCATCTAATCTATAGCTAATTTACACATTTGGTAATTTTCAAAATTTTTCAAAAGTAATCAAAAATCGTTTTTGAAGTGTTTAAGACAAAGTAATCAAGTTTAAGTCATTTTCTAATTTTTAATCAATTTCTCTAGATTTTTCCTAAATAATTGTGATCCAATCAACCTAGTAGTTAAGCAACTTTTTTCCCATGGGTTCGACACTCGGAGTCTAAAATATTACTCCACTTTATTACTTTTGCGATAGATGCACTTGCCTTAAAGTCCGTTGGTTTTCAAAGTAAAATCATTTCAAAATCACCCATAGTTTAAAAGTCACTTAACCAACACAACATACTTTATCCAGTACTATTTCCTCTCCAAGTGATTTCACTAGAGAGTCTCCTGTTGGTTTGTTGGTTTCTCCCAGTTGCTCCCCCCTTTGACACACCAAACTTGTAAGATTGGTCTCTCTTCTACTGAGGATTCTCTTGCAAGACTTCCTGATCTCTCTCAAACTTTGCCTCCTCTTGATAACCAGTCTTTAAATCAACACTGTTTGATGAGTGATACTAGACGCAAGTCTCAAAGGAAGAAGAAAGGTTCTTCCTCTCCATTTTAGTGATCATATTAGTAGCATCCTAGAATATTTGAGGGGTCAACAGGCCCTCGAAATAGCTTGCTATTTTAGATTTTATTAAAAGTAATAAACTTAGCATCATTGGTCTGTTGGAGACAAAGCTCTAAGTGGGAAACTGTAGGAATCTTCTTTTTATTCAGCCTCATTGGTAGATTCTTACTAATCATCAGTGTCATCACTTTGGAAAAGTTGTGGTTGCTTATGACACTTTTATTGTCATGCCATTTTAATTGTTACAGTTTAGTTTCTTCATGTAGTCACCCAACCCATTGTTAGGAATTCTTCTTATTTTTATCTCACTTTTGTCTATGCTCATAACTTTGCTTTTCAACGAGCTCATCTCTAACACACTTTAAAGCAGATTTAGACTAGTATGCAAGATCCGTGGCTCATTCTTGGGGATTGCAATTGTATCCTTTGGACGCATGAAGTAGAGGGCAGAGCTTCTCTGCGCCAAACCTGTGATGATTTTTGCAAATGTTTGTGTGAAGCTGGTGTGAATGACCATCCTCAGATTGGGGAGTTATTTACCTAGGCTAACAAGCATCCTAGTCATCATTTTATCCATAAAAAGCTATATCATGCCCTGGTTAACCTTCCCTAGTTATCCAAATATCAATCCAATAAAGCTAATGTCTACCCTCCTCTAGTTTATGATCACTCGCCAATAATAATTCAGGACATTAGTATGGAAAAAAAGGTTGCTCACTCGTTTATATTCAACAACTACCTCATTGGTCTTCCAAGTTTTACTGAAGTTGTTCACAGTGGCTTGCAGTGTCACTCTCATAGGTATAAAATGTATCGATGTGCTTAGAAAATTAGGAAGATAAAGGATGAACTAAAGGCCCTCAATCTGTTGTGATTCAAGCTCGGGACCACCTACATTATGTTCAACACTCTCTTACTACTATGCCTTTGGATGATCAACTTCTGCAAGCTAAAAGTACTGCTCTGCACAACTACAATTAGGCTGTGGAATGTGACTACTCTCTTCTCAAGCAAAGATCTCGTGTGCATTGGATGATTGATGGAGATAGGAACACCATATTTTTCCATGCTAAGGTGTTAACTCGAAGAAACAACAAGTACATTAATCAACTTATTGATTAGCATGGGCACGCCTTGACCTCCACAACTGATCTTTCTGAGGAAATAGTTACTCATTTTCGATCTCCGTATACCTCCTCTTCTCAGTCCAGGTCTTCTATCTAGATTCTTAAGTCCTTGTTTCCTACTCGCATTATTGAGCAGGATCATTCCTTTCTTGGGTAGCCTTTCATAGATGAGGAGATCACTGCTGATGTCTTCTCTCAAGCAAAATAAGGCCCCCGGACCAGATGGCTTTTAATGCCTTTGTTTTTCCAATACACCTGGCCTCAAACTGGGAGCATGGTCAAGGATGCTATTCATGAATTCTTCCAATCTGGCTAGCTTCTGAAGGAGCTCAATCAAACTTACATCACTTTAGTGCCAAAGACCTCAGCTCCCTAATCCCTAAGAGAACTTTGGCCCATTTTATGCTGCAACACCATTCACAAAGTTATTTCTAAGCTCTTAGCAGATCGACTGAAACATTTTATCACTCCTTTCATCCATCCAATACAAGGAGCTTATTTAAATGGGAGATTTATTGGAGATAATATATTGCTTGCTCAAGAGCTTTTCAAGAATTATGCAAGGAATCATTCCAAGGCTGATTGTGCTATTAAAGTTGATACTATTAAGTGGCACCTTATCTTAAACATTCTTTATGCTCTTGGTTTTCCGAAGGTTTATATGGGGTGAATTGAACAATGCCTTACCTCTGTTTCCTATAGAATTCTAGTTAATGGTTAGCCTTCGAAGTTGATTCATAACTCAAGGGGAATCAGGCAAAGAGACGCTCTTTCCCCTACCTCTTCACACTTGTAATGGAGGTTTTGATTCGGCTTTTAAATCAGACTATTCAGTAAGACTCTTCTTACATATTTCATTCCAAATGCAAGGGGTTGCGAATTACTTCCCTTTCTTTTGCGGATGACCTTCTAGTTTTTGCCAAAGCTGACCCTTCTTCAATTAACTATGTTATGGCAGCCCTTCAGACCTTTCAAGGTATGTCTGGCCTGCATATTAATCATAATAAAAGTCAGATTTTTATAGCTCAAATAGTTACTCCCATTGCGACTTAGCTCTCGTCCATCACTGGTATTAGGTGTTGTAAGCTCCCGTTCTTGTATTTGGGCTTGCCAATCTCCTCCAAGTGGCCTACTTGTGAGGACTTTCGACCACTACTAGAGAAAATCCACTCACACCTCTCTACCTAGACCAACAAGCAGCTCTCCATTGCTAGTCGAGTTCAGCTTCTTAAATCTATAATACAGAGTATGCACAGTTAATAGTCATCTCATATCATCTTTCCTGCAGCCATTATCAAATCTATAGAGCAGCTTATGAAGAGATTTCTTTGGTCTAGTTAAGTGAACTAACGTCCATCAACTAAG
The DNA here is from genome assembly GCA_028565735.1 of Pinacopodium congolense. Classification (NCBI taxonomy): domain Eukaryota; kingdom Viridiplantae; phylum Streptophyta; class Magnoliopsida; order Malpighiales; family Erythroxylaceae; genus Pinacopodium; species Pinacopodium congolense. The sequence continues at coordinate 3,383 of JAOXYD010224769.1, forward strand.
ATCAAATGGACTAATGTTTGTTCACCTTCTATAGAAGGGGGTCTTGGGCTCACTTCACTTAAGCTCTCTAATAAAGGTTTAATGGCTAAGCACATATGGAGGATTGTCAACGATATAGAGGCTTTATAGATCAAATGGGTTCACCATCACTATCTTCGTACTTAAAGTTTCTAGACAACGCAATCCAGATATGATTCTTCCTGGACCATGCACTCTTTTCTTCAAATGAGACCTCATAACAGACCAATTATTAAGATCAAGGTGGGGCAGTGGAAATCTAGTCTCTTTCTAGCATGATCAGTGTCATAACCTTAGCTCATTGCATAATCTTCCTCCTTTAGAGCCACTCAAGGCTGTACTTCCAGCAAATGTTATGGTTAATCGAGCTCTCACAGATTATTCTAATGAAATTCAGCAGCTGCCGAGTTTCGGAATTAGAGATGAGCTTCTTAACTTTAGGCTTCACCCTTACTCTTTGGATTCCTACGTCTGGTCGGCTCATTCCTCTGGAGTTTTTTCAAATAATTCTTGTAAGAACATTCTCCGAATTTGTAAGCCTAAGGTTCGTTGGTGGAAATTTGTGTGGTATCCGCATATCCTTCCTAAGGCTTCTGTAACCTTGTGGTTGGTCATTCAGAATCGGCTTAACACTAAGAATAGGGTCTTCAAGTTTCTTAGCATTTCCACCGTTTGTTCCCTGTGTAATCTTCATCTGGAAACTCATAATCATCTTTTCTTTTAGTGCAGCTACTCTGCTCATCTTTGAACCTTATTCAAAGACTAATATCTATAACTTCTGTGGATACTACGTGCTTAGCATCAGTGACTGGTTTCATACTCAGATTGTCTCACTCAAACTAATCTTCTTATCTGTCAAATGCCATCAGTACCATGGTTTGTGCTCTCTAGAGGCAAAGGAGTAGTCAATTCTTGAGGGGACATCGTCTTACTGCAGCAGAGTCGGCCATGTAGATCACGACTAGCATAAGAACTCAAAATTTAGCCCGTCAGCTTCAAGTCTCTTGTAGCAGCAGTTTCAAGATTAAATGGCATCTGGATACCTAAGATTGCTTCCTTCCTGCTAGTTTCCTGTGTGTTAGTTGCTATTCTTACTGATTTCTTGTTCCTTACTTGTTTTCATTTGTTTCTAGCTTTGTTGTTCAAGCTTTAGCCGTGTGTAAACTTCTTTATTCTTTAATGCATCTTTTTTTAATTTTTCAAAAAAAAACTTTATGATTCTCATTATATTACTTTAATCAATATGGTATAAAAATATATTATTGGTTTTTTAACTTTGTAGGTAGTATTTGTTTTCTAACTTTGTACCTTAGCCACTTCATATTAAGCATTTATGACTTTTAATCCAATATATACAAACTATTTGTATAAATATGGACCAATTACTTTTTTTCAATAATTTATTTCTTTTCATGCCTTAAATATTGTGGAAATGGCAAATCTAAATTTAGTAACATATACCAAAAAACATGAATTAGAAATATATATATGTTCTTTATCATATCAAGAATTGACCAAAAAAAATTCATACAATGCTATTCTCTTATTAATAAATATTATTACACTATAGCAAATGCCTTTAATTATAACCCTATTTATGCTTTTAATAAGCTAAATTAAGTGGAACTTTTTTCAAGGTATTATACCTTTTAATTCTACTTCATGAAATTATTTTCATTATGCTATTGATAGAACTGTCACGAGCTCACCAAATGATAAATTTACCTAACTTAACTAAATATCTGTTAGGATAAGTTAGGGTCAATCCCACAGGGAGTTAAGGTGAGTTAAAGCTATTGCTAAAGTCGCACAAAAGGAAAATACAAAGAAAAGAAAACCCCTTGAATTTTTAGAACTTAAAAACAAATAGAAAAGTCAACAAAAACAAAACAAAACAATAAGGACGTAAAACACAAAGAAACAGATAACAATAACATAGAATTGGGTAGAAGATATATCTAACATTTAGGATTTAGAATTTAGAATTAATCATAGAAAATATATATTATGTGCTTTATCTAAGATATTAGCCTATGGATCCAAATAAGCTCTTGAATCCTAAGTTCCTTCATTTTAAACAAATCCTATACAATAGAAAATTTGCCCTTAATCGTGCGACAACCTATAACAAATTTTTAGATTTAGTAACGCGATAACATTAGATACTAAGGAATGACTAGCCTAAACCACAATCTCATAAGCTTAGAATGTGTGCTTAGAGAATTAGAATTATAGGCTAATTAATTAAGTTTACCTATAAATTCAAATAACCTATAGTCACTTATGGATTTAGCTAATAACAATTATGGATTAAAAGTTTAATATTAACAATTGAAATAGAAATTAAACTTAAGATGATCAATCCTATGAATAAATCCCTAATTCATGACATTAAACTGGAATTCCAATCCAATCTTAACCTAAAACACTGCCCAATGCAAATTATGTCATTTATCATAACTATTCATCAATTATCTATTTAATATCTTCCAATCCACAACAAAATTAAGCTAACATACTAAAATAATACAAAATATAAATTGAAATTATACTAAATAAAAGAGAAATTGTAGAAACCAACAAATAAATAAAGATAAAAACCCTGGAAATTAAAAAATTAGCCATTATATTAATAAAAATCAAAGGTTGAATACACATTTAAATAAAACTTAAACTAAATATAGAAAAATATAAAAAAAATAGAAGGCAAAAGCATAAACACAAGAAATAGAAGGAGAAGAAAACCTAAACATGAAATCTAAATAGATTAAAGCAAAACATAAATAAAACTTAACAAAAACCTTAAGCAAAACTATGAAGCCCTAAGAAAAACGATAAAGGCTACTAGCTAGTAAAAATGATGAAGGCCCTTTGTTCTGCTCTTTCTTTTCCTTCCATACGCCTCCTTAGGGTTTAAGAATGTTTAGGTAAGGAAAAGTATATTTGTCCCTTTTTTTATTGTCCGTGATCTATACGACAGTATGTTTAAGCTATATGGTAGTCTGGTACTTGCCATATTGCCCTTGCCCTTGCTCTTGCTCTTCGAAGGTATACAATAGATGTAAGACCCACTGCATTGCTCCCTCCAGCCAGCCCTATATGTCTTTGTCGGGTCTCCTCTTACTCTTTTTACTCCAATTCTTTTCTAAACTTCTTTCTTTTCACTTGTATTTGTGTTTCATGATTAAATCTACATGTAAACTTAAAAGAAACACAAATTAAGCTTTTAAACACTAAAAGAGGGATGAAACCATATCAAAACACATGTAAAAACTCAATATTTTACATCCCTATCACTTATCACAGTGCTGGCATCTGACTTACATGTTACTTTGAAGTTTATAAAATACTAGTCAATTTAAAATGTCATCACGTTTTTTCATCTATTTTATATTGACATATCTATCAATCATTGTCACCAAAATATCAACGAGGATTATGAGCATTATAGACCTACAACTCTTCATTTTTTTTAGAATGTCTTCTAAACTAACTCTACCAAGAAATTTGGTTCATAACTTAGTATAAATTATACTAACAAAGGTATTATACTACTTTAGAACAATAATAATGTAGGGTATGAAAGTAATTGGTTAAATTCCATGAAAACCAAATATAATTAGGACTTTAATCTTGTATTTGGTTATTCTCCTAATGTTATACTGGAAATATTACTTTAGTCTTTTTAGTAGACTAAGATCCCATTCAAACTCATTTGATTTTGGGTTTGCTAAAAAAACCAATCAAATTTAAATTAGGTAGATAACATTTTTATAAACCACTTCTTATGTGACTCTTAGATCTATTAAGTGATAACTCATTGTCATAACATATCTTCCATGTTATTTTTAACCCTACCTCTAAATTCATATGATCATGAGTTTGATTATCAAAATCATAAAAATTTTGGTTTAAAAATGAAAGACAACAATCGTGTCCTCAGCATGTACTTAATATTTTAACAAGGGATTTACTTTTGTGTCAGTTATATTAAACACTAATTACATATAAAATATTACATATAAACATGCAATTCATAACACATTTCTATCAAACATATATATATACATTTCATTTACATATTATTAACTTTTATGTCAAAATCATCAAACTTCATTTAATTCTAGTTAATGATCTATTTATAATATATAATAATATTTCCAACTCTTTGGAAACATTAAATTAAATTAAACTATTTCTTTCTTAGAAAATTAAACTCTTATTCTAAATAGAAACTTAATTTGATTTGAAAATAATTTTCAATTATCTTAACTCCTTTAATAAAATTTATTGAAATTGTTTTCAATAAATTGCTTTAACTTAGAAAGAATTCTTTTTACAAATGGAATAAGTTATAATCTAATTAAGAAACTATTTTCTTATCTAATTGAATAAACCATTTTCTAATCTTACTAGAAAAATCTTTTTCTAATCTACTAAAAAAAAGTTTCGTTAATAGAAAATCATTTTATAATATTAAAGGAAATTACTTTCATAATTAAAGGAAGCTCCTTTATCACTAATAAAGTCTTATTAGCAAAAATGATATGGAGAATACTTATTGACAAGAAATCACTTTGTACTAAATGTATACATGCTCAATACCTCTCACGATGCAACTTTTGGAGTGTTTAGGCCAAGTTTAACTCATCCTTGACCTAGGTGAACCTACTCTAAATGAGGAAGAAAATGAGAATGGAACTTAAACGCAGAGTTGGAAATGGGAGGTTTGCTCTCTTTTAGCATGATAACAGGTTGGATGTATGATCTTTAAGCATAATCCCTTAGCTGGCCTCAATCAATAACTCGATACCCTCTGAATCTTGAGTGTTTAAGGCTTTACAAACTCATAAGCACATCTTGGAAATTCAGCCTTCAATTAGCATGTTTGATCATATTTTAAGTTTTAGATTGAACCAAAAATTAGTAGATATCATCATTTAGTTAAGAGTTTCCTATGGTGTATTCACAAATACTCTTTACAGGGATTTCTTAAGATTACATATGCCGAAAGTTAACTTGTACATATTTGGTTGGCTTAAATAGGCAAATCCTCAAGCTTCCTTTACTTTACAATTATCCTTGAAAGGTTAACTAAGCACCTATGATAGGATAAATAAATTCCTTAGCTTACCTTTTTCGTGTGGCTATGTCAAAACAACAAAAGTTCATTAACTGTCTTTACTTCTTTGCCAATATTCATCCTATATTTGGGGATAGATTTTAAGGTTATGTGTTTGCTCATTTTAAGTTGCATTGAGTTGTAACTATAATATAACTGATATCGTTTTCACGTGATTGAACACGTAAAAATCTAAATTACACTTTGTTTAAAGTGAATTAAAAATATAAAAATCAAAAATTAAACTAATTTAATAAAATTAAATAAATAAAAATGCTAGTGATTATAAGATCAAACCCGACCGGTTCAATTTTTTATAATAACCATTAAATTAAAAATCAAGCATTGATGTAAAAACTAACCAATTTAACTAGTCATAAACTAATCAAACAGATAGATTTACTTCAAACACAACCTTATTTGTAGGAACTTGAGCTAAGGGTTGATTTCCAATCCACCTCCATGGATAAAAATAGGGCAGAGATTGATGTAAGAGAGGAGGATGAGGTTTCTCACCACCGAAGTTCTAATCTTTGGCTGTTTTATGGTGGGTGCCACTGTACTTGGCTACATTAGTCTTATCTCTAAATTTTTTGATGTAAGGAAGTGATTATGATAAAACATAAAACATCAACTCAAACCTGGGAAATCAGCTGTTACAGAGAAGTGGAATCATGTTTCAACAGAGGATGACCAAAAAGTCACGAATGGTGGGTATTGGGTAATGAGGAAGCTGTGATGGCAAAAGATCAACTCTTGAATGGAGAACAACGAGAAAGCTATAGATTAGTTCCCTTAGGCCATGTTCACTTGAACTTTAGTTTTTAGTTTTAGTTTTCTATTTTTTAAAACACAAAAATTGAAAAAGAAAGCACACTAATACAACACAGAAATCAAAAAAGAAAACGCAATAACCAATACAAAAAATCACAATTAACAACCCAACTAAACATCTCTTTAAGTTGTTAGCTTTATTTTCAAAAAAAAGTTGTTAGCTTTTGTTCATGCCACTGACAAAAAGTAAATGGATATAAGGCAAAAGTACTAGTAGAAATAGCTTTACTCTTCATCATTTATGACCATTGGATTAAATTTAATAATCCTGACCATCCAGTCTTAGTCACAAATAGAACTACGTGCACTTTGCTTAATAATATGACCTAATATTTTCCTCTTTTTTTTAAGTATCAAATATAAATTAATAAAATAAAACCAACTATTATAAAATGATAAAAATAATTACAAATAATTAAAAATAAAAAAGTAAACATATATTACATACATAAAATTAATATAAATGCATAAAATTACAATTTTGAAGCTCACAAAATCAAAATTGTTATTTAATAGTTGTTAAGTCTATTCTAATAAAAATTATTTGTTTCTTTAAATATAAATTCACTTATACAGATCTAGCTCTTAATCTAAATTTAGTCCTATTTTTATGAGAATTTTGTTAGTTGAAGAAATGTTATTTTGAGAAACATGTAAAATTTTATTTTAAGATCAAATTAAAAAAAACAAAAGATATATTTATAATTTTTAATTAAAATTTAAAATATTATTCATCATCTCAAAATATACCTTAGTTTTGCAAATTATGATTTGATTATAAATAATTATTATATATAATATGTCACTAATAACAATCATTTAACAATTTTTAATTTGTTATTTTGATCATATTTTAATAATGTATCTAATATTATGTTTCAACATAATATTAAGACTTAAAGCTTGCAAGTGATTTTAATTGTACATTTTATTTCTAAAATTTACTTGCATATAGTTACCCATTTGTTAGGAGTTTTGGCTTTCATTACTCGTTATATTTCAATACCAGTTCTTCTACACTAGTTTTATAAAAATTTAATACTTGTTGAACCTCTAACTCTGAAACCTCTTTTTTATTGGTTTCATATCTGGTCTAGTTTTTAAAACAATGGAAAATGCAAAAGAAAGCAAAATAATGAAGTTACTCAATGATGGAAACTTAGGAATTATTTTATCCTTGTTTATCTTCCATTTACTTTATTGATTTAACAATGTTTGATCTTAGATATCCAATAGTTTGATTACATTTTCTTGAGATCTAATAAAGTAATCCCAACTTAAATAAATACAAGTTGATTTGCAACCTTTTAGTTCACAAAAGTATTCTTAAATATGCAAGTGGATGTAAAGCAATCCTAAGGACACTTAACAAGAAATCAAGACCTCTCTTCAATTACTTATTAATCTGATAATTACAAGTTTGTTAAGCTACCAACTTTCATTATGCAACCTAACTTAAATAAATTAACCCAATCTCTTGATTCAAGTTAATTATAAGTTCAACAATTATCACAAACATTCATACATTAAATCAATACTATAAAAGTCACACACACGATTCAAGAATAAATACTAAAATAGATCTAACAATCTATAATCTTGTTCAACACACAACTATTCATATTCAATATTCAAAGGAAAGAAATAGAATATAGAAAGAGTAGATGCAACTTGAAGCTCATTTGCTAGAAAATCTAGACAACTTGGTTAATTTTTATGTCTCCACCTTGATCTTGACTTTGTTCTTGTTTTTCCTCTTCAAAATCACTTCTTTTCCTATATTAGGTGTAGTCTAAACTCAAAATGGTAGCTCTTAGGGTTTTCTTATGTCTCTCCTCACCCAAAATAGCATCGAAAGTCATCAAACATGTCATCCTGCAAATTCCAATGCCTTGGTAAGTTGTTATAGTGACCTGGATGGTTGTAAAGTTTTCGTCGCTATAATGACTTGTTCTTGGCTCTTTTGCTCCATCTTCTTCTCTTTTTAGCCTCCTAATTCAATTCTACTTGAAAGTGCATTAGATACCTACGCAATTAAGATTGAGTTCTTACCCGAAATCAATAAAAATCACACAAAACAATTGAACATTAATAATAACATTAAAATAACATCAAACTAATTCCTAAACATATAATTATCATCCTAAACATGCATACTAACATACCAATCTACGATAGAAACAAACTCTAATGCAAATCTATCACTATGTAACCTCTCTAGAGATGCTCTTAACCAATATAATGTTATATCATTCTTACAATAGTAGCATGTCTTGAGAAAGAGAAACCTTTAGGCTTGCAAAATTGCTTGAGGAAGCATGGTATATATAATTTTGCTAAAAAGAAACATAAGTATCTTTAAAGACAACCACACTTCAAAGGAGCAAATAATGTAAAATTTAATCTCACATATAAGGATGCAAATAGTAGCCCATCAAATCCATAGGAGATGTAATGATTCTATAAGACGTAATTCGAAATGTTAGTAAGCTTAAACTTTATTAAGGCCATGCAAAATAGAAACACCATAAAAAGTATCATAGGTAGTGTAGAAGGTGGAAACTTTTGTAGCATGCATTGGCTGGTTTTTGTATGTATTATAAATACACAAAGATTCTATAATAATTTTGATCTTAGAGCTTTAGATTTTCAACTATCTTAGTAATGGATTACTCTAAAGATCATGCACTTAGAGCAAAATTTTGTTTTTACAAAATTACTATACCCAGTTGGTTTTATAATTATTTTAAAAGGATTTGCATAATTAATTTTTATATTTAATGAATTTCACTTTTTTTCAAAAAATTAAATAAAAATTTTAAATTTAATTATGAAAACCCTTCACATTATTTATTTAGAGACTAATGTCTTAATTAATTAAAAAATCAATCCTTAAAAAATTAGAAAAAAATTTCTAATATATCAAAGAAAGTCTAATTTTCTTAATTAACAAATGAAAACATTTTTCAAATTTAAGTAAAAATATATTTTATAATAATTCAAGAAATTTTTTTCAAATTATAAAAGAAATAATTTCTAAATACAATAGAATAATCATTCTCTAAATACAATAATAGATTTAATTATTTAAATCAAATTGAAATATATAATTCTAATTAAAAATCAACTTTCAAAATTAAACTAAAAAATAAATTTTCTTAATTATAAAGAAGTTTAATTAATTATTGATTCTAATTTAAATGAAATATAATTCATTCTAATTCTAGAAATAGTTTTCTAAAATTTTAATTAGAAATTACTTTAATTATTAATTTTAATTTAATTAATAAAAATAATTAATTTAATTCTAGAATTGATTTTGAATTTAAAATTATTTTAAATTCAATTTAGAGTAAATTCTTGGTTTACCTAATCTAATAACCAAATGACTCTTACTCCAATTCTTCGATAAAGAACACCTAAGCTATCCTACAATTAGGTGGTTAGGAACTTATTCCCAGTGGATAGACTAACATTCATGCCTTCGGCTGAGAGTGTAGGTTATGGACTAGTCTCACCTCCCATCAGGATTTTAAAGTCAGGTGCGGCAAAGTGGAAGGGGTATCTACTTAACTTTTTTCTAGAAAAAAAAGACTAGCTTTCCAAGTTATGAAGAGCTGGGTAGTTAAGAACTGGTCTAGGTATGGAATGATGGAGATGATTGTCAATGAACAAGACCTCTTTCTCTTAAAATTATCCAAAGAATAAGGTATGCAGTGTACTAGAGACGATGGTCCATGGCACGTCATGAACACTAGCTTCTACATAAAGCTCTTCAATTTTATACCAACACTCTTAGAGCACCCGCAGCAGGCTCTTCTTCTGTGAAGCTACTTAGATCAATTTTGTAAAAAGAAATACTAATTATGTCAATTGTCTTCCTAGCTCAACCACTCAGAGAACAAAATGTTGATAGGTGTTCATTTTATATAGTTTTTCATAGTTATTTGATGATTAATTACCCTATTTTTATGTTTAAATATTTAATTTATGTTTGGAATTGTTTAAATTATAGATTAATCCCTAAATGTGAAGCAATTTGTAGAAAAAGATCAAGAATGGAGTATTTTTGGACTTAAATGTGGGTCTAATGAACCACTATTTTAGTTCTTGAAACCCATGTACAACTCAGTTCTCAAAGCTAAACGCGAGTATCTAAATGACGACATTTAATTAACGACTCAAGTATCGTTTAAGTAGTTAGACATGATTTTTTACCTAGATTTCTGATCATTTTAGCTCTAACTTACTCTAACATGCATCTATTTGTAGGGCACATATAATAGCACCTCCTAAAGCCATTTTCATGCAAATAGAACAAGTCTTTAATAGCCAAAATCACTTCCTTAGCTACATTTTTCTTCTTCTTTCTCTAGGTTAAGTATTTCTTCTATTTTTATTTCAAGACTTTGTATTTAGATATTTCATATTATTTTTAAGGATTTCAGGAGTTTTTACATGTGATTCAAAGTTCTATTTTACTTTAAATATTAACTTGGTGCTTTCTAAACTTTTAAATCATTTGTATCTTACTCTCTTATTGAATATATTCAAGAACATGTTGTTTAAGGTTTATTCTTATTGTTCTTTGATCCAAATGTGTTCTTAATCTAATTTTTAGCTAAAACGGGGTTAGTAAATGCTTTGGTTAAGTTTCTTATGAATGTTGGATGATAATCTTTGTTCATTTGAATGCTTAATACTTATTTTAAATTGGCCACTTAAGATAAAGACTTTAGATGATTAAGGATCTGTGAAATCTACTTGAATTATTGAATAAATCAATAAACAACGTAGTTTAAATCAATGAATGACCAAATTTTGATTAATCATAAGGGTTCTAATCTGGAAATAAGGTCATTTTTTTGTTAAATTTCTTGAATAATAAGTCTATTACCTAAGTTTGACAAATTACCAAACTTCAAGATAGGACCCATAGAGATAAGGTATTGTCTTAACCATAACATTGTCTTGAGTCAATGAAGATACCCAGATTAGGCATTCCAACCCTTTTATAACTCAACTAAATCATTGAAAATCTAAACCTTAACTAATTAATCTAATTTAGTAACCTTTAAAGTATTCTAAACTCCTTTACATTTAGTGGAAATTTTTAGGTTTAGTTAGTTGCCTTAATTTTCATAAATCACAATTCTAAGTTCTTTAGATAATTGTAATCCGAGTGATTTAGTACTCACAATATTTTTCTTGTGGATCTATAACTAGAATCTTAAATATACTCCACTTTATTACTTGTTGACCATTATACTTGCCATAAAAGTTGGTCTTATATTGATTTTGATTTATATGTTAAAGGATTGATTTATTTGAGTTTATTTAGTGTCAGACCGGCCAACAAATTTAGAAATTATTGTACTATCTATGACTCCACAAAAAGGCATGAAGCCCATATGGCCTTAATGTACTCTTCTTCCAATACTCTTAGCCTAAACTCAAGGTGGGATTCTGCAACAATGGCAAGATGTGAAAAGAGATAAATAAAACCTTCCTTTACCTAGCCCTTAAATGTTCCAATCCAAACTCCTAAAAGGATTATAAGCCAATATCATATTGCAATGTTCTTTACAAAATCATTGTAGCTTGTATCCTATTTGTTTTTATTCTATTTAATTTATTTACTTTTTCAAGAAAAAAAACCTTCAATAAAACATAAACTCTTAAGTGTTCAATCATAAGTTTTATTTACTTTATTCAATATATTTTTATTCATTTCACACTCAAACTCATTTTCCTTTTAAAAATTTCAAATTTACAAAATTCCTTTTCAAAGATAAATAAACATTTATGTGAGTGAAATAAGGTATTTAATATCTTCCTTAATTTACAATTCAACCTCGAGTTTATTTTTATAGTTAAACTCTTTTTAGTACATTTTTCTTAAATTTTTCTGTCTTTTCTTACTAAAATAGAGTAATGACTTGGTTAACTATATATTCAATATTCAATCTCATATTTACTTATTAATCGCATAATCAAAAGAAATCACCGCAAAAGTTTGACAAAAGATATAATTTACTTCCTAATGTTTGATAAATAGTTTAATTTGACGCTCAACGTTTTTTAAAGTACCACTTTACCTCCTAATGTTTATAAAATAGTATAATATACCTTCTAATGTTACAAAATGGTATATATTATCCTTTAATGTTTACAAAATGATAAATTTTACCTCTTTAACACTAATTTTGTTAAAATTTTGTTAGATAAATGTTAATTTTATCAATATTCTATAAATGAACTATTAACTAATCATTCAAAAAATAATTAATAAAATTAATATTAAAAAGACAATTTACACCAGTTTGTAAACGTTAAGGGACAAAATGCATCATTTTACAAATATTTAAGAATAAAGTGATAACTTCAAAAATATTAGAGGGCAATTTGAACCTTTTTAAAAATATTAGGGATAAATTGTACCTTTTGACTAAAAGTTTTAAGACAATGAAAGATTATAAAGTATTATAAGACTTATAGTTTCTCTAAATAATATATTGATTAACATTTTAAAGGAATAATGCGTTTGAGTAAATTTATTCTATATTCAACAGAAGTGTATATTCGGAAACCATTATAACAAAATAAAGGTAGGACAGTGCCAGGTAATACACAAAATGAATCTCTTTGTGGAAACCGATATATATATATATATATATACACACACACAAAGATTTACCTGCTCCGAGAACTGACGAGTGCAACAAACTACTTGTACTTGTAAGCCTTACACTGCAAGGTTAAATCGGGTCTCCACCACTGGTGGATTCCATGGGCTTCCTTAAAATGTGGAGTAGGCGACATGTTGACAATCAGATTTGCCGAAGGGATGAGATGGAGGGGCTCTGAATCCTTACCCATTGCACTCATAAGAAGACCGCCAAGTGAATGCTGGGTTGCCAACCTCTCAATAGCTCCAATTCCAATATCATCCATCGTCTTCCTGTGTTCAAAATAACCAATGTACTCTGAGCAAAAATGATCAGCAGGGTTGACAAATACATATGGGATCCATGCAGAAAGAGCAGCGAATGGATCTATGGATGGGGTATTTTGATGTTTCTTTTTGGAAGCAAAAGCAAGTCCCGCTGTGATAACACTGTTTGCAATCCTAATCCCGTGTTTGACTCGCTTGTCTTTAATTCTTTCAATGGGTGCAGAGAAGAATGGTGAGTTAAACAGAAACGCTTGAAGAAAGATGCGGGTCCTAGCCATGGTCTTTCCAGCAAGCAATGCCATTGCGGCACCCAGGGAATGGCCAGCTAACCAGACGTTTGATTCACCAACAGTAGCAACTACATTTCGAACTGCTTGGATCGCAATCTCAAAGCGAGATGTCTCATGAAGTCCATTTCGGATTATGTGAAGATCCAGCTCAAGATCACGTGACAAAGAGTCGGGCTTAGTTACAGTGCCACGAAAGGCAATTATGTAACGTGGACTTTCATCTATTGACTGTTGACAATGGGTTGCTGGTGGTTTAAATTCATAAATTGCACCAAAAATGGAGGAATCAGCATCATCTACCAGCTGACGAAGCAGCCGGAAATGAAAGAACTCCCACCAAGGTGAAGCAAGAGCTTCAGCACCTTCACGCTTCAGCTGGCGGTCCCGCTCCAAGATATAGACACCCTGAACCATACTGGCTGCAACAGACCTTCGATGATGTGCATTTGTCCTGCATAGTCCACTTTCTTGATTATGAAATTGCTTGTTACGTGGAATCAGCTGCAGAAAAAAAGGAAGGGAGATTGCACGTAAAAGATTTGATTCTTACCAATCAATAAAAGTTAAATGTAAGGGCCCTGAGAGGCTGAAATCTTCCCTCTCAGAAGCCATTACCACCGTAAGTTTCTTTTGTCCCCTATTCTTGAGATGCCTCCCTCAGTGAAGCCACTTGAATGCACAAAGAGAACCAGTCAGTGTCAGCACTCAATATGTACATTTTATGGATATAAGGAAAAAGCTTTCACCCTAGAGTAGAGCATTAGCTATCAACCAAGTTTATGTAATCGACAAAAATACAAATCAAATGTTAAACATGTGGTTTTTGTACTCAAAATTAAGCACTTCGAGCATTCAAGAACAGCAGCAGCAGCTTCTTTCAATAGGCAACATATGGCAACCAAAAGTTCATGATTGAAAAATGTAGGACTAAATAGAAGAAATATATAATTTTGGGTGCAGACATTTGCTAAAAGTGTTGCAGGAAAATGATTGATGGAGAATGCAGGACACCACAACAGTAACACTGAACAAAAGCATATACGAGAGACATAAAGCAATTTTTTTGAAAGTTGAGACATAAAACAATTTGACGCACAGTTTCCAACTTTCTTCCTAGTTACAAACTCTATAGCTGATGAACAGATGTTCTCTTATGCCATAACAGAATTGTTTTTTCCTTTTCTCTGTTCATTCATTTCTTTTCTCAAGCTCAGGAATTTACCGAAATAATTTTGGTAAGTTGAATTTAGTGAAACACTTGGTATCAGAGCTTTTAAAACTGGGCACATGAACATCAAACGACAGAAGGTACTAGAGGATCAGAGTTGCAGAAGCTGGAGGAAAGCATCAGGGCTCTCGTGGAATCACAGGCTTGTAACAAGAAATTGTTGCGTGAAAACCAAAACCAAACAGATAAGCATGAACAAGAAATCAGTAAATTGAAATTGATGTTCAACCAATTTGTGCAGAGATTTGGGATAGAAAGTGAATCAACAGCTGGTGGAAAAGAGAATTCAGGTATGAAAACTAAAGCTTATAGTGAGAATGATAGCTATACTGCATTTACAAGGTTTAGCAAAATAGATTTTTAGATTTTTCAGTGTTCGAAGGAGTGTAAAGGGGTGGTTATATAACTGCAATCAACTCTTTGTATTGGATGGCACTCCCGTTAACCTGAAGGTGAATGACAGCTATGCATTGCAAAGGAAGAGCTCGGGAGTGGCATCAACTTCATTTAAAAAACAGAAGAAGGCATGAACCAATAGATTGGGAAGCGTTCATTGCTACCTTCATCGGAGGTTTGACAAAGAGATCTTTGAGAATCCAATGTGTGATTTTAAAGGAACTGAGACAAGAAGGAACGAAGCAAGATTGAGCCAGATTTGATTGATATTCCAACTAACTGTCATTACTGTAAAACTATTTCAGGGGCTTTTCCCTAAAGGGATTGAAACCGAAGCGATAATTAATGGTGAAATTGCTTGATCCATCAAATCTCCAACAGATTTGCGTGCTTGCAAGGAAACAAGAGGCAGTGGTTGCAGACAACATAAGTTCTCATCAATTTGAAAGGGGGGTCAAGACACCCCACAGTCTCCCTGTGCCTCTATAATTGAATTGCCTAAACGAACAGTCAATAAAAAAGACTGCTCAAAGAACCATTTACTTCGCTTTACCCTTCGTTTTCGCAAGAATTTGCTCGAGGTCATCACATCGAAACATGCAGTGATTGAAAGTCAAGCAGCCAATCTTCATATCCTGTTTGATATAGTGCATTTACTAGCTTAGAATTAGATAGGTAAAATATACCCCCTCAATCATTTGACCTTTTCTGGCCCACCTTCATCGATAAGCACAATCACTTTCTTGCCCCAGAACTTGATGCTTTGTTGGGCAAAGGCACATTTTTCTCTCTTCAAGTAGAGTTGGTTCTCTCGCAGTTTGTTGAAGACCAGTCGAAGGTGTCCCATATGTTCTTCCTGGGATGAATTATAAACCAAAATGTCATCTAGATGAACTAATGCGAATGGGTGTCAGCTTTGCTGCTCAGAAACACCAAGTGCTGACTGCACTGAGAGACATGAAAGTGCAGGTAACGCCAGTTGGCGAAGTGGTGTTACCTTAGCCCCGGGCCATCCTATTCAATGATATTGAAAAAATGACAGTGTAACGTAACAACTAGTATTGAAAGCTCGTCCCCTTTTGAGGGAGTTTCAACAGGATCGATGCAATTGAGATCAACCAAACAAGCCATGAGATTCTAGCTATTGTGAGCTAGCCCGGAAAAGAGGCAAGTTTGTATAAAGGTTTAGGTCCCATCATTCTCCCCATGTGCTATCGGGCATAACAGTGGGGATTAGGACATAACTCTCATTGTTAGGGTATTCCTCGACTGTGAGAGGGGCTGATTGGGATTGTTTGAGGACCAATGACAATCAAGCAGAACCAAGTGGATGGGATCTTACCTACACCTAGAGGTAAGGGAAACACAGCGAGAATGGATTATGTCAAAAACAGTAGACATCAAGACTTGTCAACAGCAACAATAGGGTTATGTTTTTGATGTGATGATAGATGTGGCACAAAATAGCGAAAAACTATTTCACTTATATATGGTGGAAGGACAAGAAGAAGTAGCACTAGGAGGAAGGATCAATGGTGGATAAAATGTGGAGCAAACAATTCCAAATGTATCGTTACAAGAAATGGGGGGAATAGATCATGAATGGGAATTGAAAAAAATAAGCATCACAGAAATCCATCAGAAGAAACCAATATACATTTTAATTGACAACAGAAACATTCATAACTTTGAGGATATGTTGGTGAAGCACAATTGTGAG
The DNA here is from genome assembly GCA_028565735.1 of Pinacopodium congolense. NCBI lineage: Eukaryota > Viridiplantae > Streptophyta > Magnoliopsida > Malpighiales > Erythroxylaceae > Pinacopodium > Pinacopodium congolense. Next base: position 19,946 of record JAOXYD010224769.1, read on the forward strand.
ATCAAAGAAGTTGAGCCTTTCCAAATCACCGTAGAGGGAGCTCTGAAATTGGAATGCCACAAATGTTGTTTGAATTTCACCTACGGTATGCAAGGGGTGAAATCTACTACGGATGCTCTAATCATTGCATTAGGGGGATATAACATGGTTCTTAGGGGCAATGGTTGGTTAGCCTCAATGAAGTCATGACCTTCAAATGGAAGAACCAGCTAACGACCTTGACAGGGAATCCAAATTGAAGTTCTGAAGGAATTTCGGTAAAGGACTTCAACCAGGCATTGAAGAATTCCAATGGGGAACAGCTTTACATGTTGCAATTGACAACCCCACTGAGTGTCAGCTTCAACAAGTTAACATGGGGTCAATTCAGCCTAGTACCTTCGACAAGATCAATAGATTGTTAGCAGAATTTGGGACTTCCTTTCAAGAGCCAGACCAATTGCCACCAAGCAGGAAAGAAGATCACCGAATTCGTTTCAAGAAAGGGGTGGAAACACAGTTAATATTAGACCCTATTGCTATTTGGGTGTAAAATGATGTGGCTGAAAATTCAGTTCAAAAAGTAATGAAGGGTTCATCTGTCACAACTTTGGACCATATGGTTCACTAGTGGTTTTAGTTATAAGGAAAGACTGAACAAACACACCATCCTACTCATTGAAGACTTTTAGATGAACTCCATACATTCAACTGGTATTCCAATTTGGATTTAAGGTCAAGGTATTATCAAATTCATATGCCATATGCACACTGAGGACAATGCAAAGACAGTTTTCAAAATGCACGAGGATCATTACGAATTTTTTGTTATACCCTTTGGCTTAACAATGCTCCTTCCACCTTCCAAAGCCTCATGGATTATTTGGGATATTTCATCTCAGGAAAAGGAGTAGCAACAGATTCAAATAAAGTGGAAAATATACAAAAGTTGCTTGAATTACGAGGATTTCTAGAGCTTATTGGCTCCGACCAATGATTTATCAAACATTACGGAGAATTTGATGGAATTGTTAAAAAACTACCTGCAACAACTTGGACTTGGAATGAAAATGATTAACAAGTTTTGATAAGGTCAAGAGGGCCATCACATCTGCACCAGTATTCGCATTGCCTGATTTTCCACAACTTTTTGTAGTAGAAGTCGATGCAAGTGAGATAAGGATTGGCGTGGTCCTTCAACAAACTCCACATCGCTTTCATGGGTAAAGCATTAGCACTCAAGCACTTGGATCTATCCACATACAAGAAAGAATTTACAGCTGTCATCAAGGCCGTCAAACATCGGCACTACTAAAATGAAAGATAATTCATAGTTCAAACGAATTATAGGAGCCTTAAGTACTTGTTGGAACAAAGGGTAACAACTCTATTCCAACAAACTTGGTTACCTAAGCTGCTAGAATACAACTTTTGAGCATGTTATAGAAGTGGCAAGGAAAATATAGCAGCAGACACTTTACCCAGGATATCCAGCATTGAATTGTTAACATTAACACCATGCTGGAGGAAAATAGAGTTAGGATCAAGATTCCACAATTCAGAATCTCATTGAGAAGCTTAAAACAGTAGTGAAACAATCAGGAAAGTACAAATGGAAAGATGGGCTGTTGAGATGAAAGGGGAGATTGGTAGTGGTGTTCAACACCATGTTAAGAAACAAACTGATCTTCTTGGAACACAACGGGACTCATGGAGGGAATTCCAATGGTCGAATTTGGGAACAATCAATAAATTTTGATCTTATATACGATACAAAAATGTCAAGATAAATAATACAATCTTGCCCTTAGATTTTTTTATGACCTTTAAGAAGCCTTATGAGGTGAAAATCTCATGTACAGTTCTGTAATAGTATGGTAACAGTTATGTTACTACCGACTATGATTATCGAATAGTTCAAGTACAGTTAATGTAGTTGAGGTGCAACTAAAATATGTTTTTTAGGGGTGGGATTTATGGCATCAACCCATATGGTTTATTACTTTTTTAATTTCTTCTCTAGCCGAATGTGAGAGATTATCCTTTGATTTACCAGAAACAGAAGAAGAATTAGTAATAAGTTATCAAACTGAATACTCGGGAATCAAATTTGGTTTATTTTATATTACTTCTTATTTAAACTTTTAGTTTTTTCATTATTTATAACAGTTCTTTACATGTACAGTTGGAATATCTTTATTCTGTATATTAAACTTTTTGAAATAAATAAAAGGAAAATACTTGACATTTTGAAACAGCAACTGGTATCCATATTATGTTGATTAAAACTTATTTGTTCTTATCCATTCTTATCATAATAAGATGGGCTTTACCTAGACTAAAAATGGACCAACTATTAAATCTTAGATGGAAATTTCTTTTACCTATTTGTCTTAGTAATTTATTATTAACAACCTCTTTTGAATTCTTTTCACTATAAATAAGAGACTTCTTTTATATATTCATGGTTTATCTCAACCAAGAGAAAGAAACAAATATAAAATTATTCATAACTATTTATGATATGTTCCCTGTTCTAACTAGTCTCATGAAGTATGGTTGACAAAATATATGAGTTACAAGGTACATTTTTCAAAGTTCCAAGATCGCCTTATCTCGTGCAAATTGTTTGTCTATAACGATTCAATATCCTTATAAAAAATTAATTACATCAAAGCATTTCCATGGTGAATCCATTTTAAATTCGATAAATTCATTGCTTGTGAAGTATGTGTTTTTGTATGTCCTATAGATCTACTTTTTATTGATTGGAAATTGGAATTGGTATTTGAAAGAAAGAATTGCTTTATTACTGTATTGATTTCAGAATCTATATATTTTATGGAAACTATATTGAGTATCATCCAACAAATTATTTATTAGTGATTAAAAAATCTGAGCTTTCTACTTATGATCATCACAAATTAAATTATAATCAATTTGCTTTAGGTCATTTACCAATGTCAGTAATTGATGATTATACAATTCGAACAATTTAGAATTCACCTAAAAAAAAGAGTAAATCCACTTTAATTCAAATTGGATTAAAGAGCAATTTCCAATTATTAAATTAGGATTTAAATTGGATGTAAAGAGATAGAAATGAAATGGGTTTTTTTATTTTGTTTTTCTCATTCAATGCACTAGGAAACACAAATATGGTGTTTGGTTGATGAGAATCTCATCCCGCCCTAATTTGCCTAATTTGGTTTGCAAATCTATTAATATAACTGTAATTTTATTTAGAATTCGTTCTAAATTGAACTTTAGAATGTTAAAGTCTCCTTTTTAAGAAAAAAGAAATTATCTTAAGAGTTTTAGTAATTTAAGTGTAATTTAATTATACATATAATAGAACTAAGTTTTTCCTGGTCGAGTCAATAAGGTAATGAAAAAAATAATTTGAAGAATCTAAGGGGATGTTCAATTGGGTTGTAAATTATGATTTTGTGTTATGGTTATTGTATTTTTGTATTGATAATTGTATTTTCTTTATTGATTTTTGTGCTATATTAGTGTGTTTTCCTTATCGATTTTTATGTTTAAAAAATAGGAAACCAAAATAAAAAACGAAAGTCAAAGTAAACAAGCCCTAAGCTTTCTACTTATGATTGTTGCAAATTAAATTATAATAAAATTGCTTAAGGTCATTTACTAATTCTAATAATTGATGATTATCCAATTCAAAAAATATGGAATTCACCTAAAACAATGAGTACACCACTTTGATTCAAATTGGATTAAAGAGCAATTTTCAATTATTAAACCAGGGTTCAATTTAGATGTACAGAAATAGAAATAGAATGGGTTTTTTCATTTATTTTTCTTAGTCAACACACTAAAAAAACTACAAATACGATGTTTAGTTGATGAGAATCGCATCTTACCCTAATTTTCCTAATTTGGGTTGCGAATCTATTAATATATCTGTAATATTACAAGGATTTCAATCTTTTCAATGATGGGAATGGAGTTATTTCCTTAGTTCGTATAAATATTTTTTGTGTGTGGATAAATTAGTAGATTAAACCAAAGAAAAGGTATGTACAAGAGAAACAAATAGGCTAAAAAAACCCTAGACCGAATAAAAGGAAACTAGAGAATAAAAGGAAACTAGAGAAAAGAAAAAAAAAACTGGCACTAAAAACAGGGCAGAGCAAGTAAAACATCCCAAACAACTAGATTTAAGTACTGAAAGATGAGTATGGAAGAGGAAATACACAAAATTAGACAACTTTGATATATATAACTATAAGAGATTAATAATCACGAAATGGAACCACAAAATGCAAACAAATGATCAATGAAACTTTTGAATATTTAAATAAACTGAAAACCATAAATTTGGAGCACTAAAAACATATTTAAATTAAGAAAACCAATAATGAAGCAAGAGAAGTAATAAACTTTGACAGCTTTGGTAAACTTGATGATTTTAGCTTGAAACAATGTTTAAATAGTTGTAGCATCAACTTTATGTAAGCCTATTTAGTGATATCATAAAGATCCCAATGAAAGTTTTAGAACTCTTAGTTATAGTGTTAGAAATCTCAAATGCTCCTTAGATAGAACTAGCTATTGGAGGAAAAAAAATCTGCAATAAAACCAAGAGCAACTCTTTTTCGAAAAACTAACTATTAGAAATTAATGGCAATTTCTGGGTTTATCAGTGGTGTCGTTGATCTTCAAGATAAACCGTTGTTGTAGTCACCAAACTACAATGGTTTCGTTGATCAAATACATCTACCGTTGATCGCCTGCATTTAAACACCCAAAATTGCACAAAAATGACAAAGAAAAATTTCAAAACATGCTAAAAAAATTCTTTACATCTAATACAACTTTGACAAAATTTTAAAGGATATTTCAAATTTGTATAAATGTTCAAATTGACTCTATAAATTTAAAGAAAAAAATTGTTCTATATGATGAAATGTTTATGTAAACTTTTAAAACTTATAAATGCATGAATGCTAAATTAGATCCCTTTGATGAATTTAACTTCAAATAAAACTTTAAAACAAGTTTTAAACTACAAATACAAGGTCTTGGAGCTGTCACATTTCTTGTCATCTTCAATTTTGGCCTCCAAACTTAAGATTTTCATATTGAATTCATTTATGAAACATACCTATCTTTGAAACTTACAATAAAAACTTAAAATCATTAGTGACATTTATACTTTATTATCATCAAAACCAAGGTTGAAACCTCCCTTAGTTTAACATGTTCTTTCATCTTCTAATGTCCACTCTTCCTTCAACTTAGGCACTCTTTTTTAATTTTTAAGTTTAATGGGCATGTATGGCCCTTCACTAACAATATCTCATATCTAATATTTTTAGCCATAAGGAAGGATTTTATCTTAGTATTTTAATAAAGATAATAATTCCCATTGAAGAAAGGTACTATACTTATATTTTCCCCCTTTTATCTAGATGAACCTATTAAGTGTGTCATACTAGATCTTTTTCTCATTTTTTTATTAGAACTTAACTACACTTATATGAACCTAACTTTGATACCAATTCTATGTCATAAAGGAAATCAAGAGGGGGATGATTTGAGTGTTTTAAAAACTATTCCTAATCCAAAATTTTAAAATAGTTAAAACAAATCCAAATAATGTGAAGTTCTTAAGTTAAAATTCAATTAAAAAGTAATATGCTAATAATATTAGCAATAAAACACAACATAAGTATTAAACAATCACTTAATCAACAACGATGTGGAGATGAATAATCTGCACAAATGATGAAGATATGACCAAAAATTAGTCTCAAAATCAACTATATAATAAATGTGAATCAATTATAGAATTAACTAACTATTCAAATATAAATCAATATATAAGTTTACAATGATATAACACTTCCAACACTCTATATGTTGGATTTTGCATTATCACAATATAGCAAATAAAAATCTTCATCGTTGGGTGAAGAGTAACCCTTACAAATCAAAATCTTCTTTTTAGAAATTGAAAAGCAACCTTTGAAAAATCTTTTTCAAGTAATGAGGAGCCTTTACAAAAAATATTAGATGCAAAGAGGAATTTTTACAAAATTAACCCATAATAGTAGTAACCAAAATGCACCTATGAAAGTGTTTCACTTGAATCACAATAAACTAAAAGCTTTTACGAGTATAAAAATGAAATGTATGTTTAGTGACCCTTTATAAACTTTATATAAACAAAATAGAATGATTTGTAAACCTTAAAAATTTGATTTATAATGATAAAGATGAAGATTTAAATAATACAGAAATTTGGAAATTTTAATATTTTGTTGCTTTTAAAGTTGTATGCTAAGAAACTCAAATAGAAATGGAATCTCACTAAGACAAACATTTTAAAACCTCTTAGAGGATAAAACACATTGAAAAGAATAAATTAAACTTACAAAAACTTTTTTAGGAATTGAAAAAGTCTATGCTAAAATAAAATAACTTTGGATATATCACCTTGTAAATTTAATAACTTAATTAAGAAATAATTTCAAATGATAACCAATGTATTATCACTTCTTTAAAACCTTAAATAATTAAAGAATAATAAATTGAAAGAATAACAATAGATTTAAAAATTTTGGATAGAGAGTTAAACTAAGATGAACATAAGATACGTGAGAGCTTGAATGATAAATGATACCATATCTTCAATCCTTGCATAAAAAATAATCATTAGATTTAAACACACAAGTTAAACCCTTTAGAAAGATAATAAAGACAAATTATAAGGGTTTAGAGACTCGAGCTATATATAAAATGTAACACCCCCTTCTTTTAATTCCTTAATCCCAATTCACAACCAATTCCTAATTCACTCTAACACCAATTCCTCATCTCAATTCCCAAATAAATATGAAACCTTAAATTCACAATTATCCATTATTTAATCTCAACCATTTAGTATACCAAATTCCATAGATCAAAAGTAATTAACTTAAATCAAAATAAAATTGATCATTATCAAAAATCATGATTCCTAATGCCAATAAATCCAATAACACATCTAAAGTATAACATCCATCTCGACTTTGTCATAAAAAAGTTGAATTGTCGAAGTACAACAAAAATCTAACTAAAAACTGAATCCTATGACATCTTGCGACAGGCTAACTCACTTGAACTATCCACTAGCACACAATTTGAAATCTGAACTATCTAAGATGTACTAAATTTCTCCTAAAAAAATGTATATAGAAAGGAATGAGCTACTAACTCAATAAGGAAACTAAAATATCCCTATCATGCAACCCATAATCCACATAGATAAAATAGATAATATTTATAATCAATATATCATAGTCTATTTTGATATTGCATCAAAATCTTATATCGCAATCTATATCAATATCTATTTCTTCATAATTTATTCTTAGTCAGTTTTCTTATTTCTATGATCACAATTTAAATTCTATCTTTATTTAAGGGCCTTGCTTGAGCTAGTAACGTTATACTTAATGGTCTATTAGAAAATAGACTAAATAGGATACCTTGCACCATGGAATTATCATGGGTATCTCCACCTTGGGATACCAAACCTTACCACAATCGTCATAATGGCAATTCCCATCCTAAAAGAATCTCGGGTATACCTACCTCGAAATACCAATATAATTCATAAGGACATCCTCATCTCAGAATATCCTAACATGTGTAGAAAGACTAATATAAATCTCATCTCATTGGTATATCATGACAATTGAGTACAACCCAGCTAAGCAAGCCACCAACTATGTTCTTTTCTTCTTCACTTAATATTTCACAATCTCAATATTAATATGCTAAGTGATTGTATTTAATTATCACACATCATGTCATTTTAATGTAGTCATTATTTCTATTTATTCAGAATCATACTCTAAACACAATCTTTGACTATTCCAAATTTTTTTAAAATTATATTATTTGATAACTTAACACCACATTTATTACATAATCGCATACATATTACTCATCCTAACACAAATTCCACAAAATTTTCATATTAGACATAAAGCACATAATTTTTATATTTTATTATTTATCACAAGGAGAACAAGGTGTTGTTACACCTCAACTTCATCCACCAGGAATGATATTAAGATCTTTCAATCTAAAAGCCTTAGGACCAATAGCCCAACAGGTACAGAGGTTTCTAACCAATATAACCTCAAAATTTATATTAATTCCATATTTCATAAAAAAATTCACATTTTTAATCCATAATTCACAAGCATCCTAATCATTCATAAATTACATAAAAATTCACATAACATAATACTTTCAAATCGCATGATTTGTACAAAATCACATTATTCACAAATTTCACAAAATCTATATAAAAAGACACTTCATTTTCGTAACTCGCACAGAATACATTCATTTTTATTAAAAAAATTTCACATAATAAAATATATTTAATTTTTTAATAAATTTTAGAATTTAAAATACCTTATTATATTTCACACAAATTTTTATTATTCACTATTTATGCTCATTTCATATAATAAGGTATTTTAAATTTTCAAATTTTATAAAAAATTATAATGTCACATTTTTACATAAAATAAAAAATATGTTACAATTTAATTAACCTTTATCTAAAGTTCTGAAACTCCAAATTCCTACTCAACCTTAGTCTTATCTCTCTTCGATTTGTCTCGAGTACCTATTCATTAAAATTCGATTAGACTAAATAAAATAAACAATAAACTATAAATTTTTCCTAATTTAGTAAACTATGCAAAATTTTCTAAAATTTCAAAATACCCTAAAATTAATACATTTTCTATTTAACTCTTCAAAATTCCCTAAATTATAAATTTTTTCTTAAAGTTCCCCAAACCACCATTATACCCAAATTCTTTCATAATTAGCCCTATTTTTATTTTCTTTTTCTCCCTTTTTGTTTTCTCTTTTTTTTTCCCTTCCCATTCTTTCTTAAAACTCGCTTCCAGTAGTAGCACTCCCTCATCTCTCTCTCGTTCCTTTTCTCTTCTCTTCTTTTCTTTTTTGTTACCCTATCCTTTGTTTCCTTCTCACTTACCTCTCTTAAAACTCTTTCTTCTCTCTCCTTTTCCTCCTTTTCTTTTCTCTTGTTCTCCTTCTCTTTTTCAATCGCCCCTCTCTCTCTTTTGGCATTGTCACCCTCACTTCTTTACCTTTCTCTTCTCTTTTAGCCCTCACTAAGTCTCATACCACTGATTGTAACTCTCCCCCTTTTCTATTGAAATCTAAATCCAAAACTCATCTTATCAAGTTTTAATAACTTTTGTTAAAATGATTTGCAAGTAGATTGGAAAATTCAAGAAAAAGAAAGGAAGTACAAGGAGGGTGGTTACTATCAATTGTAGAACATGGGAAGAAGAAGAAACTAACTAAAAATAAAACCTAATGTTCTAACTTAATCTAGTTGGGTAGAGTCTTAAGCTTAGGCCAAGTTGGGTTTGGGTTGGGTTTTGTTTTAATTTTTAGATTAGGTTATTTATTTATTGAGTGGGCTTTACATAAAACTGGCAAGAATTGAATTGATAGTGAAAAATACAATAGGTGTGAACCTTGGATGAGGGCTGTATATGTTTCTCTAAAGGTCACTCAAAAGATCGTTTCTTCTTATTTTCAGATAGCTACTAAGGGTGAGAAATAGGGTTTATGATCTAAAAGAAATGTTAGATGATTAGGTTAGCTGTTAGAATTGAGCAATCATTAGGATTACAATGAAAAAGAAAAGTTTCTCTTTAATAGTAACTAAAATAGTAGTTCCATCAAGGATACACTATTGTTAATAACCCTTGATATCTAAGAAAAACATTTCAAAATATGATCAAAGAACTTTTAAACTTTTTTAAATATGTTCCTAACACCAAACCTAACTTAAAACTAGTTTAAAATGCAATTAAAAATCTATTTCAATTGTTACATTGATTCAAGTGCTAAAAACTTAAAATTTGACTCATTAAAAAAATAAAATTATGCAATTTTAAAACATATGAAATGTATGTATGTAAGATTTAAGAGCCCTTATAATATTAAATCTTTAAGAAACACCTATATAAAATTTTAAAACATAGAAAAATAATCTTGAACTCCTATAAGATTTGTTCTTCCTTATCCTTCAAGATTGACCTCTAATTCAAGCTTTTTCTCTTAAAATTTACTTCAAATGCACCTATCTTTCGAGTTTTACAACATAAACTCAAATTATTAATAAACTTAATGTTTTTTATTATCAAAATTAATATTAGAAACTCCCTTAATTCAATATTAAGATTGGTAAACTAAAATTTTCTTTACTCCAAATCTAGAAAAATGATCAAATAATTATTACAAACATTAAGCTAAAGTATGAGGACAAGCAGCAATCCTATGAGATATCCTAATCATACTCTTCCTCTAATCTTACTCTCCTTTACCTAGTAGGTACCTTCATAAGTGACTTCTAATGTATGCCAAATGTTTCTAGCCATTTCACACATGAACACTCTGTTAAATTCATTTCTACTTAATGCACAAAACAAAATATGAATGACTCAACTATTTAGTGAAACTTGTCTTTCATCTTTTACATTCCACTCATCTTTCACTTTAAGAAAATATGGCCCTTCACTCATTATATCCCATAATTTAGTATTTTCAGCTTAAAGGAAAAACTTCATCCTAGTTTTCCAATACAAGTAATTATTTCCATCAAAGAAAGGTGCCCTACTAATGTTTTGACCCTCATAACTAGATGAACCTAGAAAATGTTCCATGATGGAAACTTACTCACAGTTTTGATAAAAACTAATGCAAGTGTTAGACCTAAGTTCTAATACCAATTGTCACGAGGCCATTACCCTCTCCCCAAAAGACATGCCTATCAAGGTGTGCAGTACCCACACTTATAAGCCTGAAGTTTTATCTTATGGCCTTTGATAATGAGGTACCATCTTCTTCCCATTTTAATGATGATGAGAATTAAAGCATTGTTATTCATGTTGGTTTGAATTATAATGAATTGGTTAAAGTCTTAGATCATACTACCTTGAGAAGGAGAAAATTATCCTCTAAACATAAAGAATGCATGAAATTGATGAATGACTTTAGATTAGAACATGAGAAGTTGAAAGATGAATTGCATGACATGTTAGAATACAAAAAGGAATGCATGCTAGAAATTGATAGATTAAAGCATGAAATGAATGCCATGTTAGATTTTAAGAGAGCGGATGTTGGTATGCATGACAATGAACATAAATTGATGAATAAAAATGAATCTTTGAAGAAGCCAGTGGATTCCCTTAAAGAATCACTATCTAAATTCATAAAGGGCAAAGAAAAGTTAGATTGCATGCTAGGAGGCCAAAAGATTTGCAATGATAAATATGAGTTAGGCTTTATTCAAGGAAATGAAACTCCTAATGCCAAAACTATTTTTGTACAACGAAAAAATTCAGATAAAGAGCATGTTCCTAGGTCATCTTTTGACAATGGTGCGTCATGTTCTAGAACTAAATCTAGGAACATTCATCATATTTTCATGTATACTTCAAAATCTACAACTACGAGAAATTTGCATGCTCTCAATAAGAGACATAGTTTCTTTACAAATGCAAAATTATTACATCATGCATATAGGCCACAATCTATACACATTCGACCTACACATTCATATGCATGCTCATGCATCGAGAAATGGTTCTTACACTAATGTTAGGCCAAGATTGCAACAAAGAAGAAATTTTGAAAATGATGCATTCAGATTTGAATATAGAAATAATTTTAGATCAAACATGCATTTTCATAAAGTTACATATGTTTGCGATCATTGTGACAAGTTTGCTCATTTAAAAAGATTTTATTTTGATAAACTATTTAGACCTTTTATTTTGTCAAAGGCCTTAGGAACTGGAAAGGTATCTAACTCCCAAGGACTCAAATTAATATGGGTACCTAAAATAAAATGATTTTCTTTGTATTTTAGGATTTCAAGAGGAGTACTTGGTAAGTTGATCGTGGATGTTCTAGACATATGATAGGAGATGCTTTCCAATTTGTTTCCTTAAAAAACAAAGATGATGGCTATGTCACCTATGGAGATAATGCCAAGGGTAAGATAATTGGCATTGGTAAGATCAATAACAATAATGCTACTATTGATAATGTACTTTTGGTAGAATCTTTAAAGCATAACTTGTTAAGTGCAAGTAAATTATGTGGTAAAGGTTTCAAAGTCTCCTTTGAAGGTAAATCTTGCATAGTTTCTAAAGAAATGAAGTACCCTTGTTTAATGTATCTCAATTAGATGAGCATCTAGTAAAAACTCAATCCATAGTTCAAGATTTGGAATAT
>JAOXYD010224787.1:0-18594 GCA_028565735.1 Pinacopodium congolense
GGGCCACATATATCTGAATGTATAAGCACTAATAACTCACTGACACGTTGTCCCTTTCCACTAAATGATAGTTTGGTCATCTTATCCATTAAATAAGATTCACAAGTTTCATATAATTCATAATCAAAACGATCTAAATATCATTTTTTTATGTAACTTTGTTAGTCTTGTTTCATTAACATGACCTAACCTTCAATGCCATAAATAAGATGGATTTTAGTCACTTAATTTCCTTTTGTTGCTATTTATGTTGAGAATTAGCCTTTCAAGATCTAATTCATATAAATCATTTGTAAGCAAACCAGATCCATAATAAATATCATCTTCATAAAAAGAACAACTGTTATTCTTAATAATAAAGGTAAATCCATTCATGTCCAAATATGAAATAGAAATAATGTTTCTTATAATAACATGAACATAATAACAATTATTGAGTTCAAGTACAAGACAAGAAGGCAAAGCTAAACTACAAGTTCCTATAGCTAATGCAGTAACTCTTGCTCTATTGCCGACTCGCAAGTCCACTTCACCTATTCTCAATGATCTACTGCTCACCAGTACTTGCACATTGTTATAAATGTGAGATCCACATTTGGTATTTAATACCCAAGACTATGAAATAAAAGTAGAAAGATTGATTTCAATCATAAACATACCTGAAGATGAAAGTCCATTTAACTTCTTTTCCTTCAAGCTAGCAAAATAAACTTTGTAGTTCCTCTTCCAATGTCCTTCAATTCCACAATAGAAATAGATTCCATTGTCAGCCTTCTTATTAACACCATCATTTGGCTTTGCTACTTTAGCAGAAGCCTTTTATGGCTTGTTCTTATTCTTTTTAAAAGTCTTACTCTTATTCTTCGAGAAAGAAGAGCCAATAATAAGAACAGATCTGGATTCCTTTTTAAGGCATCTTTCAGCAGTCTTGAGCATATTGAGTAATTCAACCAATGTTACTTCCTTGTTGTTCGTATGGAAGTTCATAATGAATTGGCCAAAACTCGGGGCAAAAGATTAGAGTACTAAGTCAATGCTAAACTCAAGTTTAAGATCATATCCCAATTGGCCTAATTTTTCAATGTCACCAATCATCAGTAAAACATGAAGTTCCACTAAAGATTCAGGAGATATCATACATTGAAATAGAGCTTTTGCATTCACAAATCTCTCCATTCAATTATGTGCACCAAACAACTCTTGAAGGTGCAAGAACATTTCCCTTATATTCATTTTCTCATGTTGCCTCTGAAGCTTGGGAGACGTACTACTTATCATCACACATGTAGCATGTTCATTGTCATCTATATGACTTTGATAATAGCTCGGTGTCAAGAACGTATAACTTCTTCTCTCGCCTAATAACAATTTTTAGGTTACACAACCAGTCTGAAAAGTTCGATCCAGTCAGTTTGTTTGCATCCATGATGCTCTTTAGGGACAAGTTTATACTCATTTTTCAAAAACTGAAACTTCAAAAAGCATAAAATTTAATTTATACTATAATACCCTCATTATTAACAAAAAAATTATCATATAATTTCTTAGTGGAATAGGATCCCATTTTAATTTAATTAATATTGAGTTTACTTAACAAACTAATTAAAATAAAGTTAGGTATATAACATTTTATCAATCACATTCTATGTAATTCTTATATCCGTTAGGTGACAACTCTTTACCAAACATATCTTATATGTGTTGCCTAACCTTACCTCTAAATTAATATGATCATGAGTTTGCTCATCCAAATCATATACATTTAGTTAAGTATGACCCATCGTTATAAGACTAAACTTGTTCGGGTTAAAGCGATTTTGAGTTTACTCAACAAGCCTAATAATAAATAAAACTCTGATTTAATCCTATAACAATAGAAGACATTATTCATGTTCTAAATACGTACTTATTATTTTATAAGTGGAATTTAAAATGTTAAGTCTCATTATAAGTAATATAATTTCATTATATTAATTTATTTAACATAATCTAATTATGAAAAATAAATTAAGTACTTTGCTTGATTCTAAAATTGATTTGATAATAATTTAATTTAATTAATTAATTCTTAAAAATTTAAATTAAATTCCAAAACATTCCTAATAAAAATAAGCCTTTTAAACTATTTTAAAAACTTAGAAAACAAATTTTCTAAATTTATTAGGAATTTAAACTAATTTAAACTTAATCATATTAAGAACAAATTAATTTAATCATAATATAATAACTTTAATTAAAAAAATAAAATTGAATACTACTGGAGCGTTCCGTGCACGTCCCCACTTCCTGCAAAACGCTGGCGTGTGCAACAACGCTTATTGGCACTGCTTGCTGAAGGGCGGGTGCGTAGAGCGCATGCACCCCTTCTTCTCCAACTGAACGTCCTTTTTTTCTTCTTCTTTTGCTACAATTCCTGGTGCTGCCTATCTCTGCCTAGTGAGAATCACTCCCTTACTACCTCAAAACCATCTCTACAGTGTCCAAGAGGTTAAGAACACTCTCTCTAACAGATTTAAAAAATAGATTTGTAGAGATGGCGGTGAAGCACATCGACGGCTACTCCAGTCGCCGATGGAACAGGAAATACAGAACTCCAAAAACCCATTCACAATAGGTTTAATCAAGGAACATACATTATGCAAACTAAACGCAACATTAAAGCAAACTAAACCCAATAAAAAAACTAAACGCATACAATAAAGCATGAGTGCAGTAACGTTTTCAGTTTACTAAATAACAACAGATCAATCAATGTAAACATACATTATGCAATAAATCAATTGCCTCCATTAAAGCTTACGTTAAGTTTTTAAAGAATAAAAAACATTTACGAATAACAAAACGTTTATGAAACCCATCTGAACCATCTCGACTAAATAATGACAGCTTTAATTGCTTTAATTAAACAGCTCCAATGTTTTAAGAAACAAAATAACCAAGTGACAAGGCATTTAAGATGGATAAAAAATAAAACAGAAATCTAGAAAAACCATGAATAATGTTCATCAACTTTCCAGAAAACTTTGAATCACCGTTCAAGTTCTTGAGTCCAAAACCACATTTCTAGAAAACACAAAGCAAAGATCACCGGCAATTAGAGTAGTTTACAAAATCAATATTATTTCTAGATTAAACACGAAAACAACATGAACATTGGGTAATTCCAGAACATTTCCAGATTTATTAAGAACAAATTAGCATTGTTCATTCAACATGCATGAAACACTTCCAAAACATGTACAGACAAACAAACAATTAAACTTTTTCAAAACAAGCAACCTAAAGTGCAACTTTTGCATGAATCAAATCATAATAGAATCCAGCTATGAATCAAATTAAAATAGTTAAAAGTGGCTATGATACTAACGTTGGAAAAATCAGACTAGATAAAATCTATCCACAGCGGCATTAATTTCAAAATTTTTTCACAAGATCAAACTTTAACAATATTTAATTTGAAACATAAATAAGAAAATAACATAGTTATACTAACATGTTTCGATTTCCTTGTTGTAATTTTCCTTTTCTTCACGAATCCGTTGATTCATGAGTCGTTTAATCATCTGACCTCCAACAGTATCCACAGATCTTTTCAGAGAAAAAAGTCAAATAATTTGAGAAAAATATAAGAAATACTAGCTTTAATTTTTCTAATTTTTCCTTTTATATAAAAAATATTATTTTTCATATTCTTAAACTTTATCAATATTAAAACTAAAGACAAAATTTAGTTATATTTATGAATTAGTCCTTATAAGATCAAATATCATATATTGATTGTTGAAGTTTTTAAAATTTCTCATTTAAGTCCAACTTAATTCAAATTTTATTTCTCTTTTATAAATCTTTTATGTGTGACCCATTACGTTTCTAATATATTGTAAATGATTATAAATTTTAATTTTAATTCTCAATTAGAATTAGATAAATTAAATTTTCTTTTTAATTTATCTTTAATATTATAATTAAATAATTTATAATCATAAATCATGATTGACATCTAACAATATGTCATGACCACCTAAATATTATGAATGTCAAAGTGGTTTGACTAAACCTTTCTATACATGGTTATGATGTATAATTTAATTCTTTTGTCATCCAATGTTCAAATTAGACTTAAGTATGGAATTAGTGTTTACTCTAAATAATCCAATCATATTCATTCTTGTTAATTAGTGAATGATTTATAATTGATATTTGAAAATAAAATTTTCAAATTTCAATTTACTCTGACTAGACATTCCCAAAATCATTACTAATCAAGAACAGTAGAATATTCTCCTTAATTACTTTAGGGTGACAAATTATTGATTGATTTACTTAACTATCTCCATATAATTTATACTATACCCAATAACTACTTAATTGAATTATTCCAAAGAATCGATCATAAGTAACATCAAAATATAATAATTCCTACACAAGATAACTTTGGTAATCATAAATTTAAGGATCAATTATACAACCTCATAATGAGATAATCCACAGACATACAAGTAATGTTCCATTCGGAATTCTCAAAATCGGGTCAGTTCAGTAAACTTATTATCTAATAAGCACCCACATATTTGTTTAAATGTCTTTACATTTTAATCTATGAGATCAATTACTTTCTTCATAAGAAAGAAACAAAACGTGTGCTAATTTAACCATTTTATTAATATATCATCTTGATGAAACTATAATTAAGAATATTTTAGAAATAATATAAAAGTATAATTCAAATATCATAATTATAATCACATTATAATTTTTTAATCGCATAATAATTATTCTAGGAATTTGATCTTTATAATTAATAATTAAAACACATAACAAATACATAAAGATAAAAATTGCATTTTATTAAATTAAAAATATAATATCATCCTAAATAAATTATAACTAACAAATTGATTGTAAAGGCATAAACTAACAAGTTCTTTCTTTTCCTTTTCACTCTTTTTGTTCAGACATGAGCACAAAAGAGACTGACCTGAGCTTGATTCAACCCTTTAAACATCTTTGGTATATTTGTTACAATTTTTCCAATACTGTTTTTACGGTCATCTATATTATAATTCACCCTACAAGCATATCTTTTTCTTTATAATTACATACATGAAATTAAAGATTAAAAACTATCAGTGAGAAATGTTCAATATTAATGAAATAAATAGTTTTTATTTTTTTAATACTTAGTTTTGGTTGTCATCCTCTCTAGTTTTTATATGATACATGTGAGGCTCCATTACGTTTAAAAAAAGAAAAGAAAAGAAAAACACGTTCCAAACCATGCAGACTCTAAACTTTGCTCTCTGATATTTTAAAAAAAACGTCATCTATAGCTGCTGAGTTATATTAGCAAAATATATATATATATACTTTTTTAACCTTAACATTTTAATTTATGTTGAAACCAAACCTTGATATTTCAAAATATTCAAAAAAATCTTAATAGTTTAAAATATTTTTAAAAAATTCAAAATATTCCAAAAACAAACCCTAAATTTTTAAAATGTTAAAAAAACATAACATTTTAAAAATATTTAAAAAATAAAAATTTTCAAAAACAAAATTTTCAATATAAGCGCACTCAAGCAAATATTTGTCACCTGGCAATATATGACCTATAAAAAAATTAAACCAATAAGATTATGCCTATCGGATTTAGGTTTTTACATTTACAAAAATATTCAGGAAACTTTGTCCTTCTACAGTCAATCATCACCATTTCTCACCAAATAAATCTGTTTAAATTATAAAAATCTAATAATTAATTAATTAATTACCTGAAACGTCACAACAGACAATGATTAGAGATACTGAATTTAAAATTCCAAACTAACCATTTACCATTATATTTTTGGAAAACCCCCCCCCCTTCGTTTTTTTTTTTCCTGGAAAGATGCGCATCACTTTTTAAATACCTTCATCAGAAGAGTTTTAATTTACTTATCGAATGGTTCTTATCTTACAAACATCTTCTTATCAATAACTTTTGCTTTTTAAAAGTTAATTTTACTTTAAAATTCTTATTTTGATAATTAAACCTAATCCATCAAAATCCATTAAGGAACTATCACATTTTATTACATTATTAAAAAATAAAAAAAAATGAACAGGCATACAACTCCTAAAGGCTAAAGCCGTTGGGCCAAGATGAGAAATTGTGTTAAAATGTCGCAAATTAAATCAAGTCCAAGTGTATTTATAAATTATGCACTCCTAAATAAAAGATCTTACCTATCAGCTTTGACTGATAGAACATCAAAAAGAACGTATCTTCTTTTAGACCCCTAGCGATCAACCTCAAGATTTTGTTGTCACCCAAGTTCTATAGCTGGGGACCCAAAACCATTAATAAAGTGAAATCCCCATAGAGTGAAAGCGTGCCTTCAAGAACCTAGACACAAGCCATACATTGTTAAGCCTCAACGAGGCAACCCACCTATAATACCAGTAGTTTCAGTATAGCAAGGATACGCAAAGAATGCTTCTCGAAGTTATGGGACTATCCTTAGATGGAGTTGTCGCTAAATGGCACGTAAAACAAAATAAAATAGTTATTTCTTTAGTAAACACCAAAATGCATTTGCTAAGAACAAAAAGATTATAATGCACTACCTAAGTTCAGACCCGTAATTCCTAAAAAAACAAACAGGCTTACAAGTCCTAAAGGCAAAAAAGCCGTAGGGCAAAGATGAAAAAACTCGTGTCAGAAAGAAAAATATTAAAACAATTCCCATATCAATTTACATATAACGCGGTCTTTAAAAAAAAAAATCATTTCCCAACATAAGAAAGTGAATAGAACTTTTGTAAGTGGCAAGTAAAACAAAGATAAAATAGTTATTTTTTTCCTATAACACCAATGGTTACTATCACCAAAATGCATTTACTAGCAACAAAAGATTATAAAATAGTACCGAATAGGTGTTTAGACCCACAAGCCAATAGGGCTTAAAAGAGACCTTGTTCTCAAGGAATTTCATCAATCAGCTAACCTTTCTGCCCTTTTACCAAACATTGTTGATACAAATGATTTCTCCGCAATGGCAGCTGAAGATAACGAACATCAAAATAAAACCCTGTACTCTTTCATATGATCTATCTACTACGAAAATGGTCGATAGGTTGGTAAATCAAATAGTGAATAACAAACCAAACCAGTATGAATATTAAAGGCTAACAAGAAACTGGCCACAAGTTGCTAAGCAGAGCATCTATCGTATGGTAGAATAATACCACATACATGAATCCATAGAGCAATCATGCAACTCAATGTTCACCTTTTGGAAATTGATTGCAAGCCAGCAACACTGCTTGGCAGCTATCATCAGTATCAAGACTGTCAGTTCAACTATCAACCCCATCAACAAAGGCAGCAACAGCTCGCTACAAGTGATTATTCACTAGAACTTGCACAAGCTACCCACGAACCCATGAATCATATAAACAACAGGCATCGGCTACCACTCTACAGCCACAATCACGGCCTTGTAATGCTAGCAACTACATTAAGCAACATAAATCAAACTTTATATGTTGAGCATGAGCATGGTAAAGTTTAATCAATGGCCCAAATAAATTATTTAAAGAAACCTTGTACCCAATGAGTATTGCAGGTCTGAATTTCAGAATAGAGTATTATGTATCATCTAACCTAGCAGCATGAAAACCATTGTGTAACAGGTCCACTTCATGCACAGCATCAGCTACAGGATAAACTCATTCACCTCCACCTTAATACCAGACAGCAACTACAATCTCTTTTTTGGATCAATATCTTCAAAGTAAACAATTGCCACAAGATAATCAAGTCAAAAACCACAGACCTGAATCTCAAAAGTGTTCCAGAAACCAAAAGTTGACTTTTTTTCTTACCAAGAGTCAGATAATTTACATTAATCACAATCACGATCAGATCTAAATCACGATCATCGATCTACAATTTACAAACAGCATTGACAGCTACAATAGCAACAATATCAACATCTTGACCATCTGCCTCATTCCAATCTTTTCAGGAACACAGCTATAAAACCCAATAAACCGATTCATTATGATCAGGAGCAGCATACGATAGAAGTCATTGACAATAGCAATGCTAGTTAAGAAATGGAAGCCAGCGAATATAAAACAGAAAGTAAATGTGACCAAATGCAGGTTACAATCTCAAAATCTTTAATGGAAAATGTGATCAAACAGTACAGATGGCAGTCCGATCTAACACAAACATGCACAAGGTCCAAATATAAGGTTTAAGATCAACTACTTCCAGTCCTACCAAACTAGTGCTTAAATTTTGAAGGACAGCATCCTATGCTGATCAAAATCCACCAATAGCAACATGACCACAAACTAGTCATGCCTTCAGCTACCCCCATAAAACCTTGATTTTTATGCCTACAAAATTAACAATATGCAGATAAGGAACGGGGTCATGAATGTAACACTGCAAGTCTTGGAGACACTACTTACATCAACATCTGAATTCCGTGGAGATGGGCTATATGATGCTGCACGCCGAGCTGGTGGAGAAGCACTTCGCGGAGTTGGAGACCGTCCTTCACGGCTACGTCTATCAGGACTTTCGTCCCTTACAGGAGAAACCTTGTGTGGGGAAGGACTCCTACGTGGACTAGGGCTACGCCGAACAGGGGAGACACTTCTGTACAAAAGCAAGAATAAAAGCCAGTATGGAGGTTACAACAAAATGAAAGGATATACCAAACAAAGCACATTTTGTTAAAAAGATTCAGTCCAAAGTAAATCAATGTCACATGATTACTTAAGAAACTTTGATACCTATCAACTGATCGGCTGCGACTTCGTCTCTCATCATCATAACGGCCTCTGCCACGGTCTCTGTAGTCATTGGGACTCGCACTATAACTCCTGCTCCGCTTGCGTGAGTCTCTGTCCCTCCCACGATACCTCTCACGCTCATACCTATCATAACTCCTGCTGCGACTCCGCCTCCTATGGTCCCTATCTCTGTAGTAATAATCATCCCGATACCTAGCAACATCAGATACAATCACAAAGCACAAAAAAGAACAAGACAATAATTTTGAGTGTCCATTGGTACTTAATGTGAAGTCAAAACAAAAGCCTGCAAGCTTTTCCCAAAGAACAACTCCAGAATTTTGGAAATACAGAGACCAGTGGTTTTGATGAGTCAAATAAAGAATTATATTAAAAAAGCAACAAAGTGGTCATGAAGATCTTTAGCCCTACCTGACTGCTATACCAACATCTATGCATCAGACAGGAAAAATTACCCAACAAACACAAGCTGAAATGGTAATCATTTCTTCTAAATAATTAAATAGAAAGGTCAAGGATTAGTAAAGATCTCCATTTTGCCATTGTAAAAAATGAGATACACACACACACACACACAACTGATAGATCTGCTACTACAAAATAAAATATACATACCTCTTTCTAGGACTGCGACTTCTAGATTTGTTCCTTGATCTTGGAACCGGCTCAATGATCCTACCTTTATGACTGAAGAAAGATTAAACTATCATAATTTAGTAAACTCAACCTTTCTTGGAACCACATTGAAACACAGCCTGTCACAAGCTCTAAATAATTAGGCATGGTCTTCGAACTTACATCCTCTCAGCATTTGGTCCATACTTCGCAAATTGAACCGTTATTTCCCGGCCGTCAACTACACGCCCTGAAAAAAACATTCACATTATTAACAACTGACACAGCAGGAGCGCAAATACCATTCAAATGGGAGGGATGTCAAACCATCCAGCCTATCAACAGCCTTCTGCGCCTCATCTGCATACTTGTAGCGCACAAAAGCAAACCCCCGAGAGTCGCCAGTCCTGTACATAATCATATTAGCACGCAGTACAAGAAAACAAGCAATCAGGTATGAGAATAAAAAGGAATCAGCGAGAATAGATATTAGTTTGCTTGAAAGCCTGCATCAAGATAAGGATAGTGGATTCCCATCACTTAAGGGATCTAAGAAACTCAGAAGAAACTAGTCAAAACTATTTATATGTTTAATCCGAAAACAAATGCAGAAACATCAACCTCCCTGGGGGCAAGTGTCACCTGTTATTTAATGTATACGTTGATAACTCTCGCTTTGAAACACAGACCTTGACCAATTTATCACCGTGCACACTATTAACAACCCCCCCCCCCCAAAAAAATAATAATAATAATAATTTGATTGTTGTAGCACAACCCCAAAGACCGGAATTTGAGTTGTGGGAAAAGGATTTAAATCTACCCAACAGTAAATAAAACCAGATACCTACCCTGTTGGAAACTCTAAATTTCACTTACAAGCAAAACGGCAAAGCTCAAAAGGGGTAAATTCCTAAATTTCCGAGATTCCTCAACACTCAATAAGAAAAAAAAAAACAATCACAAGGCCGATAAAAGCACAGTATCATCACACATACAGAAAGACCCACAGATAGAGAGAGTAAGAACCTTCGATCTCTAGGGATGAAAATATCGACAACCTTCCCGTACTTGTCAAAAAGCGGAAAGAGATCATCAGCGGTCGTACCTAATCAGAAATTATTACCGAACACATCATTTACAATCATCAAACCCAATCCATAAACATGAATTTACATGCAAATATACATCCGATACCACAAAGGCATACACAAAGAGTGAGAGAGAGAGAGAGAGGTGCGCTTACGGAAAGTGATGTTGAGGACGAGAAGAGAGTATGTATCGGTGATGTCCGGAGGGCCTGACCTCCCGAAATGAGACATGGCTACTCTGCGATAGGAAGCTCGATAATTAGGGTTTCACGGGCTGCGAAGGTTTTGTGGAGGAACTTTCCTGAAGTACCAACGCTATCCAGAGACTAGACATAAAAGAGATTCATATTTCGCTATTGCCCCTGAACTTTCTAGAAAGTTGGGTTGGGCCTCTCTTGTTTTGTAGTTGCAAGTAGTTTGTAGCGGCACTTGGAGACTGGATTAAGAATTTCGTTAATTTAAATTTTTATAGCAATATTTCTACATATTTTTTTAACCACAAACAAAAAGATACATACTTCTGGGTAATGAAAATATTTTTTTGGAAAATAGGTCATGAAAATGTTTGAATTCTAAAATTAAATAAAATATGTTTTAGTGTACCTATTTTTATTAATTTCTTTCTAATTAAAATATTATACATAATTTTAAAAAAAATTAATTTAATTTAATAGAATATAAGATACAAGACGTCATCGTTTGTAATAAAAAAACAATCAAAACGATATCATTTATACAAAGAGCCACTAACACAATGTAATATAATCAGCATAATATACGCATTTAAAAAAGACTCCGGAAATCATTTCTTAGCCAAAACTTTGACAATGCCATCAAGATCATCATTTCTTTCCTTTTATTAGTCTTTCCATCTAGAGTTTTAATACCTCCTTGTAATCCACATCGAGAGATGCAGAGTAGAGAGTGATCACGTGTGTAACATTCGTTTCATCCCCTATTGTAGTTTGTACAACTATGATCTTCTACCTACATTTTAGGTCACTGATTATGAACACTAGACTCAGGTAAGTAACAATCTTCTAAAATCTTGATTAGCATAACACTGTCACATACCCACTCTTATTTCTTTCTTCTTATAGCACTTCCAATTCTGGTCTTTACACATGGTGCAAGTTTCGAATTATAAATTAGTATTGTCAACAGAAAATTTCATCCATCATCAATAATATCCATCTCCAATATAAGTAATTTCAAATTTTCAGTTGTATCACTCTTAAAATGGAATAATCATAATCTTTTCCCATCTTTACCCATTTATCTTGCTTATAGGTTTACTTCCAATTCCAACCAAACAAATTTGAAGTTCAAACTTCCATAACCAAGTATTGCTATAAACTTAGCATCTATCCTTTATATCTCATTTTTGTGTAATGGACTGGACTGTTGCTCCGAAAGCCTTCAATTTGTATACTAATATTAGGTCTAGTTATATTTATGAACTTTCCTTCATGCATCTGCTACTTAGTTTTGCCGGATTAGTTATTACAATTTGTTCTCTTATCCAAAGATTAAACTCAACGAGAATATGCTCTTTAGGAATTTCTGTCTTTAAAACATTAATCATTGCGTTCTTTCCAAATTCTATACATTGTTGATCTAAAAGAAATAAGTCAAATATGTTTGGTGGTAACGTCTGTACTTCTATCAGATGTAAACCAAAGGAATAACTCTTAATAGTTGAGAGTCATACTATCCTATAAGCAAAATTGAGTAATTATATTCCATGCGTAAGTGCTAAAACTGCACGTGAAGAATAAATGCTCTGCAGATTTTGCTTAGGTACTACATTAAAAACATCTAGACTGTAGATTTAGGTAATTTAGTCTATCAATTGTGTTTAGTATTTGCTTTGCTAATAACCACATAAAGAAAGAAATTTTAGGAAGATGTTTCTTGTTCTGCACCACTTTGCTCTAATTAAGAGTATTCCCTCTCACTTTGTATAGATCAAGAAAGGACTTATTTATAAGTAGTCCTTATTGATGTCTCAATCACCTATAGGAGTCCTCTCTATTGGCATTCGACCTATAGTTTAGTAGTTTATGTTGGATGGCATTAGGATAGTTATCACAATTGTTTAAGTGGATTCAACTCTTAACCTTGGTGTCCATGGAGTATAAGTTCACCAGCTAAGGAAAATGACTAATATTGCAAATTGGGTCAGATTCACACCAATTGTTAGAACATAGAGAAGTTATATGACTTTTACCAATTATACACTTTACGCTACATTATAAAGTACCCCTCAATTGAAGCAATTGTTTGAAAAATGTGAAGCATTCATTGGAGGCCTTGCAATCTCCCATATGCTTTTATTGGGCAAGTAGTATGTATGTATCTATTTAGACCAAAGGGACTCCTTATGTGTGATTAGTCTTTAAAACCTTTTGTTTAATAGCACTTTGCTAATTATATTGATAATGTTAATATGAAGCCCACCCTCCTTCTTAAGATTGCAAACCTCAAACCATTTGATTCCCAACCCATAAAAAACTAGGCATCATCCTTTCAATCTTCTTGGTAACACCTTTAGCTAAGAAAAAGTGAGAGGACCAATAAATATGTAGAGAATTCAATACATACTTTATTAATTATGGTATTCCAACCATAAAAAGGGCATGACTACACTAGTGATTAATTTGTTTGTGCACCTTCTCAATTAGTGCTTCACACTCATTAACATCTAGTCTCCTAGTGACTATCAACAATCCTAGGTAGGTAAAAGGAGCTTGCTTAATCTGCAATCTAGAAACATGAGAGAGCTTGTTAGATAAAGGCAAGGTAGGTTTTGATATAATCATTAAACTTTTATTATAGTTCACCCTTACCCCTAATAATAGTTTGAAAGTGCTTAGAGAGGTCGTGAAAGTTTTAATAAAACAATTATGGGCCTTAAAAAAAAGCATCAGATCATCTGCAAATGATAGGCAGAAAATGCCAAGTCTTTTATATTTAGTGTGAAACTTAAAACTGTTGTCTTACATAATATTGAATTTCACGAGGCTATGTAGAGCTTCCATGCATAATATAAAGAGATAAGGTGAGATAGGATCTCCTTACCTCAAGCCCTTACCCCCTTGAAATAACTGAGTTAGTTATCCATTAAGCTTGGAATGATGTTGTTGATATACAATGCCATATCCATTCCTTAAATTTAGCTGGAAAATCAAAAGCATCTAACAAGTGTATAATGAAATCCCAACTGATGGAATTATAGGCTTTTTGAAAGTCTACCTTAATAGTACATTTTTTAGGAGCTTTCTTAGTATTGTATCCTTTAAGAAGTTCTTATACTATTAACACATTGTCTCCTATTAACCTATTATGGAGGAAGGTTGTCTGGGTATCATCAATTAAGGTGCTTAGTAGTCCTTTCATTATAGTAACCAACATCTTAAAAACAATCTTGTAAAGTGTGTTACAACAACAATCGATCTATACTCATTGAGAGATTGAGGGTTAACATATTTAGGTGTTAGGCATAGGAAGGTCTTATTTATATATTTTAATAGTTTTTCATTCTCAAAGAACTCTAAAATAACCTCTGTAACTAAATTCTTGATTTGCAACCATGTTTTTTGGGAGCAAAAACTGTTCAATTCATCTGCCTCATACATTTTTTTATGATTAATTTCAAAAAATAGCTCTTTCCACATCTTGAGAGGGGAAAGTTCTGCATAACTCTTGAACTTCCTCTTCTAAATTTGTTGTGATATAAAGATTATAAGACTAGCAACAGAAGAATTGGAAGCAGTAGGAGATCTTAAAGAGTTTTTGAAGTCGAAGCAAGCTTCCTCAATAATCTTCTCTTATGAGCTTGCTTAATTCCCATTATGTTTTAATAAGGATACAATAGAGTACGTGTTTATGGGCAAAGATCAAGAATCAAATGGCTGAAGGAAGGAGATAAAAATACAAGTTTTTTTTTTCCGTAAGATACACGATAAGTTATTTTGCAAATGTTTGTAACATATATTTGTAGATAAAATTAAATAAAAAATGATATTTCATAATAAAAACTTTTATCATGTATTATTCAAAATAAAGATATACGTGACTATCTATTAAATTTTATAAAATAAATAATTTAAACCAATTATATTTACTTAAATATGCATATGTTAGATACTTTTTACTATTTAAAATAATTAATTTTTTTCTAAATTATGTTATAAGATATGTTTATCACAAGTTTATTCCAAACAAATATTTGTAAGATGGGAGAGCATACTGTCTTTATTTAATTTTACCATGGAAATCATTAAAAGAGTAGCAAATTCGCTACCAAATGTTTTAATAAGAGAATTTTTGCAAGAAAACAATGTATTTGAATGAAGATAGAAGAAAAGTAAAAGATGAGCTTGTCACAATCCTCTTTTTCTAAGTTTATTTCAGTTAAGAAAATCTTTTGTAGTAAGCTTTTAAGATCTTTACTAACTTTCAATTAGCAATTTGTCTTATAAATGGACATTTATTATAATAATGCTTTGACTAGCTTAAATTTTTTTATCCAGTAATAATTTCATCAACCATAGTGAATTCTAAATTTTTATTAACAAGATTATAATTAAAATTAAATGTTCGCTTAAATAATGCTTTCTAATTAAAAAGATGTAGTTTAACCACTTATTTTTCCAAAATTACTAGATATGATTTTCTAATTATTGTTTGAAAAACATGAAAAATAAATAGGTTTATCACCTATACTTGATTCTACTGCTCCTAATAAGGAATTATAAAACTTATTGTGTCTACATTTTATTAGAAAAGCTAGCTTGATTAGTTAGGTTACATAATCTCCCTTATATCTTTTTTTGGTCACGTATACTTAATCTAAATCGTCAACTCCCTCTTACCCTCACTTTTCGAAATTAGAGGCCCTTAATCGTGGGACCTATGCATTGGGACCCATGATACATATTCAACATTATCAACTTGCTAGTGAAACCCGTTGTAAGCTTACAGAGTGTTTAACAATTCGAACCCATTGCTTGCTAAGATAGATGGGTATGCATGATATGAAAATAAGAAGAAAATAGGAAATATGTGTAGATGATATTTTATGAAGATGAGAGACTTTATAGATAGCTTTTGCAAAAGTTCATACAAGGCTTATAAGAAAAACATGTAGACCAAAGACACGGCTTCTATGTTTATAATGAAAGCCCTTTTACTGCTAGCCAAAACTTAATTATTTGTATATGGCATAAGCACTCATGTTGTCCTTTCTTAACAATCTTTGTAATTGAGATTTTTTTTAATTTTATATGGAAATTTATCAACAAATTGAATAGTGTGATTAATAGGAATAATTGTTCCTTTATAAATATTTTATCTTAAAAATTTTATTTATGATTGACACATTTCAGGCTTTTTAATAGAAACAACCAAACCAGCATCAATAATAACTTTAATAAATAGTTTCAAGTATTTAAAATGTTAACTAATAGTTTTAGAGAAATAGGCAAGTCCTTGATATAAAAAAAAAGGAAATGCAATATAAGCGTTAAAAATATCATTCATTGTTCTTTGAAATTATAATGAAGCATTTTTCAATCCAAAAGGCATAACATTCCGTTCATAATGTCCAAAGGATATGATGAAGGCAATTTTAGATCTATCTTCTTTAGTTATTTGTATTTGTCAATACCCTAATTTCATATCAATTGTAGAGAATATTTTGACTTCATAAAGCCTATTTAATAAGTCTCTTTTATTAAGGAGATGATATTTAATCCATCTTAAGGTTCTATTTAATGGTTTATAATTGATAATTAAGCAAGGTATGCCTGTTTCTAATTTTGCGTTATTTTCAACATAAAATGTTAGATGAATCCATATACTTAAAATTTTATTAATTAGCCTTTCCTTAATAATTCTTTTATTTCATCTGACATATTTCTAAGTATTAGACCTATTGCTATTGGGTGAGCCTTGATAAGAATTTGCCATTCATAAAAAACTGGTTCATAAGGCAATATTACAACTTGTTTATTTCTATCCCAAAAAAGTTGTAGGAATACCACTACAAATTTGTGATTTTATGAGATTATGAACTTCTTCAATTTTGCTTTGAATAGCAGGCTTTTGAAGTTTCTTTTTTCTATCTGCTTATAAGATATTTTTTATGATAGAGAATTAACCAGTTTGGAGCCTCTATACTTCTCTATATGTTTATTATATCATGAAAATTTGGAAGCTAATTAAATTAAATTTAACTTCCTTATTTGCTATATTAGCAATTATTCCTTGCTGATATATCATGTGGATAGGATATGAGATGGCTAAAAATGGAATTCCTATAATAAAATTATTAGATAATCCTCAAATCATAATGAATGGAACCATAAAGCATGCATCGTTATTACAAATAACAACATTAGATAATTTGAGGTTAACTATAAGTCTACTATTGTTTGTTATGTATAATATCTGGGTTGTTTTTTAAAAGGATTTTGAAGGCACTGCTCCTTTATTAGTATAATTTAATTATGCACCAGAGTTCATAAGAGCTATTGTTACCACTGTAATATTAGCATGACATTTTTTAGTTATAACTCTTTTCACAACAGTTATAAACTTCACATCTTTTAATTTAAAGAGCTAATTGAAGCGTCTTCCTTGCTATACTCTACCTTTAATTCGGTTTATTTAGGGATTTTTGAAGAAAATGGTTATACATAGGCTCATATTTCCAAATTAAGAACTATATTTTGTTAATCTTCTATTTCTAGTTTTAATTAATTAATTTGAGCTTTTAGTTTAAATATAATAGGTTTTCTTTTAGGAGCTTTATGTAGTATATTAAAGACTTCATTTAAACTATAAGTTTTAATTTTATTTTATTTATTAATATTTTTTGCTAACTTTATCTTTTTTTCTAATTAGTATAATTTTCTAAATATTTATCTAACGTAATCCCTTTCTCTACATGATCTTCTATCTTATCTATTAAGACCAAGATAAGACTTTCTTAAGTGGTCAAGATTAGGAATGTCAAAAATAGACCCGATTTGATAACCCGACCTGCATGTCGTGAACCATACCTGACTTAATTCGATTTAATCGAAAAAGTTAACGGACCGAACTCGACTTGCACTCGACTTGATTTGAACCGGAATTCGATTTTATATGAAACCGAAATGACCCGAACCCGATTCTACTCGACCTAATAGACCAAGCCTAAATTGACCTGACACCAAATTGATCTGAATATGTTTTCACCCAAACCCGAATTAATCCGAATTGATCCAACTTTAATACAATGATTGCACTTTAAAAATATAAAAGAATTGAAAAAAATTATTTTAGGGTATGATTAAAATTTTAAATTTTAAATTTTAAAATTTTAATTTTAATTAAAATAATAAAAATAGCTAAGATGAAACTTGAAATATATCAAAATATATTTGAGAACAAAATAATAACATATGAAAATTCTCCAAAAATTTGTAATTGTTTAATACATCTTTACTTATCAAAGTTTTATATTATCAATGAAGAACTTACAGAATATTATAGAAGCAATTTAAAAAAAATTGTTAAAAAATGGTTAATTTCACAAAAATCCTTGTAATTTGGTAAATTATCAATTAGGTCCTTATAGTTTCAAAACTATCAAATAAGTCACTAAAGTTTCAAATTACTTTCAATGTTACTCCTTCCGTTATTTCTGGCTAACATGTTACTACATGACATCACGTGAGCCTGCCCCGTGGCACTAAACTGATATGAAAATAATTTAAAATTATAGGGACCTATTTGATAGTTTATCAAACTATAAGGACTTAATTGATAGTTTACCAAACTATAGGGACTTAAATGATATTAAACTCAATTAATGAATTTTTTACAATAAAAATAAAATTGTTAAAAATTAAAGAAATATGTTATGTAAATATTATATTCTTTTAATAAAATTTTTAATTAAAAATTTTTAAAAATAAAAAATCATAAAATTATTTTATTTTTATAAATTCAATATCTGTACTATCGCATATATATGAGAGTAATACAAACATATTTTTTATGTAAATAATATAGTAATAATTAC
>JAOXYD010224794.1:0-18593 GCA_028565735.1 Pinacopodium congolense
AATTTTAAATTTAATGTTTCCTCATTTTAAATTTTAATCATATCCTTAAATAAATTTTTTTCAATTTTTTATATTTTAAAAGTGCAATCTTTGCATTAAAGTCGGGTCAATTTGGGTTAATAAATCGGGTTAATTCGGGTTTGGGTAAAAACGAGTTTGGGTCAATTCGGGTTCGGGTGCATTCGGTTTCAGGTCTATTAGGGTCGGGTGAAATCGGGGTTCAAGTGTGATCGATTTCGAGTCATCTCGAGTTCATATGAAATAGAGTTCTGGTTCGGGTTCAGGTTCAGGTCAGGTCGGGTGCAGGTTGGGTTCCGGTCGTTGACTTTTTTTGTCAAATCGGGTCAGGTCGGGTATAGTCCAGGTCAGGCAGGTCGGGTTATCGGGTCAGGTCCATTTTTGACATCCCTAGCGAAAAAGAGAAGGATAATAAAATGAAAACATGAAAAAGAAAAATAAAATTGAGTCATCATGTTAAACAAATGATTTTAGGACATGTTTGTTTTTTATTTTTATTTTTTATTTTTAAATACAAAAACTAAAAAAATAGTAGAAAAACATAAAAAATAACATATAAATACATATATAAACAAAAATACATAAAAATACATAAAAATACATAAAAACAAACATAAAAACGAAAGTAAAAATTTGAATCAAACGGGTCTTTAGTCTCTCTCTCTCTCTCTCTCTCTCTCTCTCTCTCTCCATTATCCTAACATAAGATAATTTTTTTCTTAATTTAAATGCATATTTGAAGTAGCTTATCCTGTCCTAATTCAATTAATCTTATGCACCAAATTAATTAATTAGATAATAACTTTACATTTAACGTTTTGAGTGGGTAGAAGGTACATATGTGAAGAACAAAGTAGGTAACTATTATAGTCAGTGCATGTAATTAAGAGGTAAACTTAATAAAAAGTGATTGGATGGTCACATTAAATGACATTAATAAGTTTAACCAAGTTATATTTAGTGGTTACTATTTTATCAATCATATCTATTCTTTGTAGGGTTCCTAAATTATAATTATGGTATTTACTCCAAAAGATTACCTATTACAAGCTTATACCTAGCAGTTGAACTAGAAATTAAATTTAGGATGACCAATATTATGAATAAATTCCTAATTCATGTCATTTACTCAGAATCTCAATTTAACCCTAACCTGAACCATAAGGCCTAATTGATTCTTAATCAATTCTCAGAATTACAAAGCTATTATCCCTTTAATATCTTCTAACCTACAATAAAGCTATGCTAACATAATAAAAATAATAATAACAAAAATTAAAAAAGAAATAAGCTTAATGAATTAATAAGAACGAAGGCTGGAAAATACGCAAAATCTAATATAAACACAAAATGCGATTGATGAGTCGTCACAAACTATCAAATAATAATACTTAACTAAACCTAACTATGTAGCTAGAGTGAGTTAGGGTTGAATCTATATGGAGTTAGGGGGTACTGTTATTTTTAATGTTGCAAATAAAAATAAAAATGAAAACCCTTAAATGAAAAAAAAAACATAACTAAGACGCAATAAAAAAAACAAAAGGACAAACACAAAGAAAAATACAATAAACAAACAACAATAACAAAAAAATGGGCCGAAGGTATTTTTGGGATTTCAGAACAATCATTGATCCCAGAATTTATATAAAAGATATTCTAGCTGAAGTGGTAGCCTATAGGTTTGAACAAGCTCTCAAATCCTCCGTTCTTCTAACTTAGGTAAATCTAAAAAGCTCTAGAAATGTCTTTATCTTCATTATAACCTAAAACAAGCTCTCTATATTTAATAATGAAGTCACATTAGGTACTAAAGAATGACTAACTTAAGCCACTAACACACAAACTCGGAAAGTGTAACATAAAGGTATGAAATCCTAGACTAGTTGATTAAGCATCCAAACAAATCTAACTAATTTATAGCTACTTTTAGAAATCGCTAAGGACAATTAAGTATCACATGCTCAATTATAACATTCAAATTAGGAAATTACCTAAAGGGTGATCAAACCTAAAGATAATACCTAATTCATAACATTTAATCAAAGTCCCAAACCAACATAAGCTTAAAAACACTAAATCAATTCAAAGTAAATTCCATTCTCACAATTAATTATCCATTATCCTTAAAATACCTGCAAACCCTTAAAGACCTAACCACACATATTTAAATTAGCTAAAACATAAATTAAATAAGTACAAACCATACCTAATTAAATAAAATCAAAGCTGAAAAATTAAAAACACTAAAAAAATACAATTTAACACTTAAACTAACACAAACATAAATTACTTAAGCTAGTAATTAATTAACAAAAACCTAACTCAACTAAATTAAAACTAATAATTTAAATAAAAATTTCAAAATAATTAAATTGAACATACAATAACATTATCTAATTAAAATCATAAGAACAAGCACAAATCCTAATTATCAAACATAAATTAACCAAAGACATTAATAATAAATGAAAACTCAAGAAATAAAACTTAAAACTTAATAAAGATAACATAATCATATAAACTAAAGATTAATACATAAGAAAGCAAGTCAACATATGAATTAGAGCCATAACGTTTGGACAAGACAAAGAAAAACAATTGAAAAATAAAATCAAGAACATTCGGATATGAAGTAAAAAAAACATTAGAAAAAAGACAAGGAAAGCTAAAACTAACAAGTTTAATAAGATAAAGGGATTAACAATGCAATAATTCAAAATAAATCCAAAAAGGTTGCTAAAGCTAGGACATTACTGCATCTTCTGGAAAGCAAGCTCCAAGCCATCGTCTACCAAGCTCTGAATCGACTCCACTAAGCAAAGCACTCCAAGGAAAAGCTTCCTAATATTGCAGCTAACTTTAGTGTGAGTGAACAAGTCTTGTTTCTATTTTTCTACTACCGTCTTTTTGTTGGTGGAGAGCTCCAAGTCGTCCCTAAGGAGCTGGAAAGTTACTCCCCTTCTTGAAATATTCTGCTGCTATCCTTCCTTAGCTAGTGGAGAGTTGCTCTTAATCACATTACTTGCTTCCTCTTAATTGTTTTTACTGCTAACTTAGTGAAGGAGAGCTTAACCCTTGTAAAAATACATTGGTGCTGTCAACTCCCAAGGAAAGCTCTCCTTTCCCTTGAAATTTTGTTTTTGCAGTCGTCACTCCTTCTCTAAGAAAGCTAGCTTCTTTTTTGTGTTTTTTATTTTCACCTAGGGCTGCTTGTTTTTCCCAAGCCTCGCTCCTAATAAAATGTTGTTGTTTTATGCCTTTCAATAAGAAGGCATGTCTCTCACCATCCAAGCAAAACTTCTTCTTGAAACATTTTCCTCTTTGCCATTTTACAAAGCTTTAAATGTGAGAAGCCAAAATCAATGAAATGGTACCACCTTAAAACATTCTTGATGTAGTCTTGCTTTTCTTTTCTTTTTGTAATTTCTTCTTTTTAAACGCTTCTTTCTAAGCTCTTTTAAGAGCTTTTTGTTTTGTACTTGAAACACCTATTGCCTCCTTGAAAGCTCAACTTGAAAATCAGTTTTTCTCCTCATTTTGCAAAGCTTTCTTTGCTCCTTTTTTTTCTTTTCAAAATTTCTTCCTTTTAGTTTATATTTATGTTCCATGATTAAATATGCATGCAAATCCAAAAAAAACACAAATTAAGTATTTAAACACAAAAATAGGATTGAAATGACATTAAAATGAGTATGAAAATTCAATATATTTAAATCCTATCAATGATAACTAAATAAAGAAAGCAAGGCTGGAAATTAAGGAAACAACAACTATATTAATAAAAACTAAAGGTTCCATACATAAATGACAATATCCAATTGAAAATAACAATAAAAGCAAAATAGAAATGGAAAGCAATAATGAAAGAAAAAAGAAACAAGAAGAAAACAACAACTAAATGACCAATCTAAGAAAAAGAATCGAGAGAACATGAAAAGAAACAGGGAATCCTAACAATAAACTAAAAAAATGAAGAAAAGAAAATAAAAATGTTGGAGGCTAAAACGAAAATGAAAACTGGCTCCCCTTTTGCATTCTTTTGCCGCCCTTTTATAATGCATTTATAGGTTAAAATAGGCAAAAAATGTCCTTTCATTCTTTTTTATTTTGCGTTGTCACTTTGTTTGGTCTACCAATTAGAGGGCATCGGTCGACCTACTAGAGAGAATTGGTTGACCGACTAAAGAGCATCAGTTGACGGATCATTCTGTTTTTTAGCAGCTTTGACTTTGCTACAATTTTGCTCCAAACCTCTCCAAATTTGTACCTTTTAGTTGTAAATTGCTTTTTAAGGACCAAACTTGCATGTAAGCTCAAAATAAATACAATTAAGGCATTTAAACATCAAGATATGGATGAATTTACATTGAAATTCCTATTAAAACTTAAGATAATGTAACTATATCAAATACCCCTACACTTGAACTATTGCTTGTCTTTAAGCAATGATTTAAATGTTTCCCTCAAATAATCCCAATCAAGAGTTAATAGTTAATCAAGTACAATAGAAATCAATCAATGCTTTTAATATAATTCACAAAGTTTAACTCTATTAAGATGAAAAACAAGTTAATCACAATCAAAGGAAACAGTTAGTCAAAAAGTAACCCAATATGCATAATATCTAACATTTAAGCCATTTAACATAGGTTATGACACAAACTAATCAACAATTGAGAAAATGATACAATTTAAGATTTAAGCAATGCTTGTTTAAGAGGTCATTTAACGTCTTGACTTAAAAGTGAACGTTTGTCATGAATACCCTCGGTTACTAGGTTAGATCACCATCTCAAATGGTTAAAAACACTACTTATAACTTCAACATTACATTGGGTTAAAGCCATTGAAGTGAGAATTGGCCAATACACATAACAACACAAAAATAGAGACTCTTTTTATTTAACAACATAAAAATAAAGACGCTTTTAATAGATTAACAATGAGAACAGTTCTATTTTTTTAATTTTTTCTTTGCTTTTGTTTTTCTTTTCCTTTTGACATGTCATTCTAAATATTCCATTTCACATTCATATGAAAAATTATACCAAATGGACTTAAACATTAAATATTATACAATTGGGTCACTAAACACATGCAAAGCACTCAAAAGAGAAAGAAAAGAGAAAACGCTAGCATTATTTCAAGAGTTGAGCAAAGATCCTCAAGTTAAAAGCATAAATTTTTTTCAAGTACCACAATTAACTATTAACTAAAGATCATAATCATTTCAAGCTAAAATGTTCAAATCATCACCATCAAACTCACAATAACTTAAGTGTGCAAAAATTTTTAAACTTGACCTACCCTTACACTTATAATGGACATTGTCCTTATCCAATGAAACATAAGGAATGGGATCAAGAATACTCTGTTGAATGAGGCAATCCATGAAGTCCTTGAGAGAGATAGCCATATGCTTTTGCTTCCACTTTTAGCTCCTTACAAAACAAGCACAGGAAAGAAAATCACTCAAACAAAAGTAGCTAAAGACTTATTGAACTAAAGAGAAAAGACACAAAAACTTAAATAAAAGGTTGGGTTGCCTCCCAACAAACACTTGTTTTAGGTCTTAATCTTGACCCCTGATATGTACATCATTCATTATTAAATAGATGTTTGAACCCCAAAAGAAACATGTTCAAACTTATAAATGAGCATGGAGCAGCTTCCCTCAAAGCAAGCTCAAAAAGTGGATGTCGCATGGCTTTAGAGGCATGGAACTGCATTGTCTAGCCATTAAAGTCCGAGGTCTACACTTCGGTATGCACATCTCCCTTCTCCTAGGATAGTCTTTGTAATAAGATCGCTAGTAGGTATGGAGACTCTTTATCCTTCTTGCCAACTTCGACCTCTAGCTTGCTCACCTACAACTCTTCCAAAAACTTCACTTTTTGTGGCTCTTACTTGCTTCTCCTCTCTTCTTCATCTTATTTCTTCATACTACTAGGAAAAGGAAGCAAAATTCAGTTAGTAATAATATGAAATGTATCATTGACCTTAGGAGGTTGTGTACCCCCTTCATTTCTGAAGCGAGTGCCTCTTCCTCTCTTAGCTACTTTTGCTATTCCTCTTCTGCTCTTGTGTTCTCCCATTGGTCTCCACCCTCAAATGAAACTTCTCACACCTCCTCCCTTAGTTCTCCATCTGGTTGGTTAAGAATGCTTGAAGAGACTTGGACTTCTAGGTTCTTGATTACCTCTGCCAACTGGCTTACTTGATCTTCCAAATTCTTTAAGTTACACCTCGTTTCTTGCTGAAATTAGAGAGTACTCCTCGCCATGCTTTGTATTATCTCATCCAAAAATATCCTATCAGCTTGTGATGGTGATAGTAGAGGTAGGACACGGGCTAGAAGTGCTATTAGTCTTGGTAACATATGGGCGGAAAACCAATATCATTTGGCTTGTCTGCAAAATAGGACAAGTATAAGTAGGGTAACCAAAAAATGTGCAAACCTTACATAACTTATCTTGTTCTTCATCCATTAGTACTTATGAAGTTAAGGATGTGAAATTCACCACTTGATGTCCAACCTAAAAGTAGTAAAAGAATCAAACTCATTATCATAGCAATAATAAGAAAAATCAGAATTAAAAGCATATTGATAATAAGCCATCGCCACTAAAAGTTCTTAGAATTAGAAAAAACTGTGAATCTAAAACAAATAAAAGACAAGATGACCACAATAAGAAAATAAAAAAAGCAAAAACAAGACAAGAAATAGAAAAAACATTATACTAGCTCCACGACAATGATGAAAAAAATTTGGTGGGTTTATCATGAACCACCAAATAATAAAACACCTAACTAACGTAAATAATTATGTAGTAGGGCAAGTCAGGGTCGATCTTACAAGGATTTAAATGGAATTTTATCTATTCCTAATGTTGCACTAAAAGAAAATAAACAGAAAAGAAAACCTTTAGATGCGAAGACATTTAAATGAAATGAACAATCAAATAACGATTACAAATCGAAAGATAGGAAACTAATAACAAGTACGAGAAGCTGGGCGAACGATATTTATGGGATTGATGTCCTATAATTAATCATCGAAATATATAGAGTCTTATTGGTATAAGATGCTAGCTTATAGACACAAACAAGCTCTTACGCTTTAAGTTCCTTCGATCTTGGATAAATCTAACAAGCTTTCAAAATATTCCTAACTATGCGATAATCTAGAACAAGCTCTCTAGATTTAATAGTGAATACACTAGGGAATGACTAGCTTAAACGACAATCTTGTAATCTTAAATTGCGTAACTTAGAGAATTATAATCCTAGGCTAGATTGATTAAGTTTACCTACAAATTTAACTAGCTTATCTCCATTTATGGTATTTGCTATGGATGATTATGTATCACAAGCTTATACTTAGCAGTTAAACTAGAAATTAAATCTAGGATGGCTAATCTTATGAATAAATCCTAATTCATGTCACTTAAAATCCTAATTCCACTTTAACCTAAACCTCAATGCCCAATTGATTCCTAATAAATTCTCACAAATACAAAACCATTATCCCTTTAATATCTTCCATCCTATAACAAAGCTAAGATAACATAATAAAAACAACAATAACAGAAATTAAACAGGAAATAAACATGATGAAATAGTAAGAATGAAAGCTAGAAAATACGCAAAACCCAACATAAACGCAGAATATAATAACCAAATAAAGAAAGTAAGGTTGAAAATTAAGGAAACAATAATTATATTAATAAAAAACAAAGGTTCAATACATAAATGAGAATATCTAAATGAAAATAACAATAAAATCAAAATGGAAATAGAGAGTCATAACAAAAGAAAATAGAAACAAATAAATGCCTAATTTAAGAACAAGAATTAGGAGAACATAAAAAGAAACACAAAACCCTAACATCAAACAAAAAAAATGAAGAAATGAAAATGAAAATGATGGAGGCCCAAAGGAAAATGAAATGTGGCTCCCCCTCTGCATTCTTTCGCTACCCTCTTATAGTGCCTCTTTAGTTTAAAACGAGTAAAAGATGCCATTTCGTTCTTTTTTCTTTTGCATTGTCACTTTGTTTGGTCGACTAATTAGAGGGCATTAGTTGACCTACTAGAGAGAATCAGTCGACTAACCAGAGAGCATCGATCGATTGATCATTTTGTTTTTCTAGCAGCTTTGACTTTGCTCTAAAGCCTCTCTAAATTTAAACCTTATAACCATAAAATTGCATCTTAAGGACAAAACTTGAATGTAAAATTAAAATAAACACAATTAAAGCATTTAAACATAAAAGTGGAGATGAATTCGCATTGAAATGTCTATAAAAACTTAAGATAATTCAACCTTATCATCTCTTATGATGACGGAAGATTTAGGAAGGGCATGAGAATAAGTAGTTACTTGAGGGATTATTGTACTAGTTCTTGGGTAGCCTTGTTAAGAGCTACATTTGATGGGTTATCACTAATATCCTTTATAGGTACATTAGTAGTTCTATTAGGCATCTTATCTCATGTGGTGGAAGAAGATGTAGGAAGGGTTTGAACACAACTAGTAGCCTAAGAGAATGTCTATAATGGTTCTTGGGCAAACTTTTTAGGAGTGACTTTGGTTTTATATGTATTAGTTCTTTATAATCGTGCCTTATAAGCTTTCTCCCTGTGGCCTTCTAAGTTTCTTTACATTGATTGATGTTTGATTTTTGATGTTAACAATCTAAACAATAATAAGATTAATTAGAAAAATACACATATCACTCTATAGTATAGTTTAGTAAATACAAATATCATTCTTACAAGGACTACAACTACTAGTTTTAATAATCTTTTTATTATCTAATATAACAAAATTAGTGATTGAATCAATTGAATTATTAAGTAAACTAAAATCAACTAATTAAATAAAATCATAATCAAAGGCAATTTACACATTGAAATATCAATCAATAGGAGCAAGACCTAGATGAAGAATCCTTTAAGAACCTTAATATGTATAGGTTTTGTCTTGATTTACTGACTAACCCCAATTACTTAGACTGGTAAAATCCCTTAATTAAATTAAATTATTTTATTAAAAAATAATTTTTATCTTTTATTTGATTAATTAGAATCTCTTCTAAATTAAATCCTCGAGAAGATGCAATATGCTGATCAATGCATTTCATGTGTTAGGTTTGAATCTAACATAGAAAAATTACGTAATTTAATCTATAGAAATTCATGCAAGCATTTTTATTCATGAAATTTGTTTATTCACATAAGTGATTTCTCAATCAAAATATATGAAATTTGAAATTGAATTAAAATTTCCAGGAAAATCCTAACTTAAACATAATAACATTCATGAATAAACCTATGAAAATTTGGTCTTTTATTAAATCAAGGAATAACTCATAAATAAATAGTTATGCAATTCATCCTATGTAGATCTAAAAGAAAATTAGTTCATACCCATAAAAAATCAAATAATCATTAAAGAAGAACACAGAGATAGAAAATTCATTCTTATGAAGTTTTATTACATGAGATGTGGGAGAGGTATAAAAATATTTTGCCAAGATGTCTACAATAGGGACTCTCTACCTGGCTACAAGTTCAGACTAGTAAGACATTAAATAACAAGACACTTAAGGATGCTCAAGAGTTAATTAAAGAGATGGCTACAAATAACTGCCAGTGATAACTGAATAGGAATAGACTTGTGAAATAAAAAGATAAATAGATCCATTAAGTGGATGCCATACACATTGGCAACTTAACTAGTGCTAGTAAATAAAAATATAAAAAATTTTAGTGTATTGAGCAAACTGGCATCAATGATGGTTTGTAAAAAGTGTGGAGGGAATTATAGTAGTTAAGATTATTAAGTAGGCAACACCTGTGGAAAATTAAAGGAGGTAAACTACATGGGGCACAATCCAAGAGCCAACAACCACTATAATAACACCGACAATTCAAGATAGAGACAACATCTAAATTTCTCATGGAATAATTAAGTTAATGCATGACAACCTCCTTCTAGATATTATCAATAGCATAAGAAGAATTGAGTGATAGCTATTAAAGCATACATATTTTAGACATGATCTAGTGCTTGTTTGAATTGATTTTAATGAGAAATTCATTTAATTCATTGCATATTGAGTTAGACTCTTTAAATGAGATATTGCTTAGTTGCTTTTACATTTGATTTTGTTTTATAGGACTTTAGGGAGCCATGGGATGCATATTTCAAGCTTAAAGAGATATGAAAGAACTTGGGATGGAAGATGTAACATCCCACTCTCATAGGATACCTACTCGACATTCTGTTGAATATCCAAGTAAATATCCGATAAGGGTGGCATGCTAGAGCAATTACAATAGGCATCATGCAACATAATCAAAAGGAAAATAGACATTAAACCTTATATTTCATTAAACCAAATTCCATTTATACATCATCATAAACTGTACATAAGTAGTAAATAGAAAAAAACATGCTATCTTGACTTTTCGAGATATCAGTTGACTAACCTCTGAGTCATAATAAGTCTGTAAGTACGCAGCTCTTATTTTCTCTACACTGTACTAGTCTAGGAGTCGAGCTTCCTCCAACCTAAAATGGTGAGTGGGGTGAGTTTTTGAAAAACTCAATGAGTGGCCATCATCGATGTGCTCACTCTATCCATATATAAGCATAGAACACAAAACAAATCATAAAATCATCATAATTAAAATCATGTTTTTCATGTGTTTAGCATATCAAAGTATGATTATACAATGACATTCTA
The DNA here is from genome assembly GCA_028565735.1 of Pinacopodium congolense. Taxonomy (NCBI): domain Eukaryota; kingdom Viridiplantae; phylum Streptophyta; class Magnoliopsida; order Malpighiales; family Erythroxylaceae; genus Pinacopodium; species Pinacopodium congolense. Next base: position 10,776 of record JAOXYD010224794.1, read on the forward strand.
TCATACGAGAAGACAATTACAAATGCACAGGGACTCGGTTTTCTTTTTCTTTTGTTATGACTTTATGCCATTTACTGTCCCATATCAGTTACTAATATTGGGCTCATTCTTCAGGTATTGACCCGATCCGTAGTGAAAAACGGGTCCACACATATATGAGCCTGAGGCTCGTTCCAACCACGGGCATAAGCCCCACACCAAACTGCAGCTAGCCTAGTCACCTCAATTACAACGCCATTAATGTGATCATGCATTTCATGAATGCAAAGCAACACATTACAAATCATACAATCAATCAATCAAGTAGGATACACATACAATTTGCATTTTCATAATCATTAGACCTAAGTTCGGCATCTAACCCATGGTTAGGAATTACACAGTATTAGACAGTTTCGATCAAATCAAAATGGGAGCACATGGAAAACACATATACATAATACAATTATCGGATTAGAGTCTGACATTTAACATAATTAAGAACATAGGTCTCAGAGTTCACATACAAGTTAGCACTCCCAATGTATTCCCGATACCGAACATCCTCGGACACTCAGTGTTCGGAATAGTAGTAGACACACCACCTTATACCTCCACATTATATATATATATATAATCAAATCAATTTTCACAATTTTAAAAATATAAGAAGAAACTGAAATAACTGGATTAAACACAGCATATAGAGTGACTGTGCACTCTAATCCAACTTATAGAGATCTCTAGATATTCAATGTCTGGCTATTTGGGAGATGTCTAGATGCTGCTCAATGTGTTCTCCCATAATTAGATTACATACACACATATTATTATTTGTCCAATTGCATAATAACCAATTATGTATGTATGAATATGTCATGAATAATGAATGCTCGATTCATATTCAATCACTTCTAATTCACCTTATTCATACACATTAATTCCAACCATCCAATCTTTAATATATATCATCATTTCACAATCAACACTTATCAAATCTTCTAACTCTCTATCCTACATCCATTTAAAGTCTCATTTCCGAAGTTCACTATGATCGCATGTAAGAAAAATATGCATAAATTTCAATAGACTAATCTAAATGACATGCCACTTTCACTATAGTGAAGTTAAGATCTATATCTACATCTTTCATGCCTTAAGTTCTTTCTTATTTAGCCTCTAAATAGGTCAAAATTAGGACTCAACTTTCTATTCCAGATTTAGGGTTTCACTGAAGATAATTTCGGTGTATTGACCATAACATAAGTTATACTCATTCAATCATTGTGATTGTTTCATTCATTGCAAGCTAAGATCCTGGATCTACCTATTCTTTCATTACACCACATTTAGCATGTAGACTGCATTGTGAGAGGGATACATTGTCATCTGGATGGGTAGTGAGTATGTGAGTGGGCAGTACCACAGTAGTGGGTAAGGTATATAAGAGTTGTGTCGTCTGTATTGATCAGATAGAGTTAAAGGCCGACCTAATTGTGCTAGCCAAATAGATTTTAGGCATATAGTTGGCTTTGAAAGCCCTCAGAAAATCATTCCATGAAAATTTACATGGTCGGACTGTGCTACTCGATATGGTCTTCTAGCACTAGTAAGCGGGACCCTATAACAAAGAAATGGCGTAATCAAACCTCTCATCCGGCTCATAATCCATCTGGTCAAAGACTCTCTTAATGCTCTCCAGCCAACTTTCGGCTTCTACGGACTTATAGAGCTTATCATATCTCCTCTCTCTCCTATCCAGAACTCTCGGAGGTGCCTAATCAAATTAGGGCATAGGATACTCTCTGTTAGCTCTTATGGACTCTTGGTTAGCTAATTCAGTAACTCTTTCTCCAACGACTGATGATATGTAAGAGACAATACAATATAAGTCACTATACATGTTTCACTCATTATTTCACACCTAAATGCTTTTATGTTGCCCTACGGATGCCAAACCATGCTCTAATACAAAAAATGTAGTATCCCACTCTCATAGGACACCTACCTGACATTCTGATGAATATCCGAGTAAATATCCTATAAGGGTGGCATGCTAAAGCAATTACAGTAGGCATCATGCAACATAATCAAAAGGAACATAGACATAAAAACTTATATTTCATTAAACCAAATTCCATTTATATATCATCATATATACATCATCATAAACTGTACATAAGCAACAAACAAAACAAAAACATGCCATCTAGACCCTTCGAGACTTCAGCTCACCAACCTCTGATCCATGAACAATTGTCATGTTTCATACACACCCTGATTGAAACTCAGCGTCATCATTTAAAATGAAACATCTAGGATTCCTGAATCAGTATCCTAACATGAGTAGTTTCAGTTAAACAACCATAACTTTTATTATACATATCCTTTTGACCTAATTCTTTCGTCGTAATTCAACTAAGACTTAGTGCTACAACTGTTCTTCCTTATGCTTCTTCAAATTTGAACTTTATCAAGATAGAAAATGGGTAAAAAAATTAGACTATATTTTAGTCCTGAAATCAAAATTTGACTCCAACAACATCTAAATTAAAAACATCCCTGTACAACATCTTATAATTCATCAATCCATCATTTTCCATTTCCTAAAACATTTATTATCACACCAATCCCTCAATTTTCATCCTTTTAATCATGCAAAATAACAAATTCATAAGTCAAGACACAACATTTGCACGATAATCACATCTAAATCACTTATACCTGGAAATGATTAATTGAATGCATCTACCACATTTGCCATTATTCCAAATCACAAGTTAAGCATGTATATGAAATGTAATTCAAAATTATGCATGTGAAATGACTCTTTGAATAGTGGATTTCTATACATAAAGGAATCGGGTCATTGTAACTGCAACTCTCCCCCTCTTTTAAGAAATTTCGTCCTCGAAATTCTTACCTGATTAAGCAAACAGGTAGGGGTATTTGTTCCTTATGTTCTCTGCGGTCTCCCATGTAGCTCCTCTCTCGGGTGGTTCCCCCAAAGGACTTTAACCATAGGAATCTCTTGGTTCCTTAACTATTTGATATGATGTCCCATAATTTTAACTGGTTCCTCAATATAACAGTTAGTGAGTTATGATGATTTAAACAAGGGGTGACAAGTTGAAGAGAGTGATGAGTGTTGGAGTTTCAGGGAGCTTGGGATTAATATATGCCACTCATGGAATTTGCTTATAATAATCACTATCATAGTAGCATTGGTATAGCACTATATGAGGGGTTGCACAATAGGAAGTGTCGATCACCCCTGTATTAGGATGAAGAGGGGCTAAGGATGATTGAGTGTCCATAGTTGATCCAAGACATAGTCGATAAGGTGAAATTGATCTGAAGCAGGATTAAGGCAACAAAAGACCCATAGAAAAGTCATGTGGATCAGCACAGAAGAGATATAGAATATCAAGTGCGTGATAAAGTATTACTTAGAGTATCACCTTGGTGAGGAGTACTAAGGTTCAGTAAAGAAAGGTAAGATGAGCTCGAGGTACATTGGTCCATATGAGATCACATAGAGGATTGGGCCATTAGCATACTGACTGGCACTACCAACTAAGATGCCTCATATCCATAACGTATTCCATGTGATCATGCTCCATTGATACTGATCAGGCCCCATGCATGTGCTACTAACACCAGAGATTGAAATCTCTAGTAATTTGAGCTTTGTTGAAGGGGCTACAATCAACTAGAACCCTTCGACAAACCTCTAGTAGTATCCAGCTAATCTAAGGAAACTCTAAATCTTAAATACATTCTTTAGAGTTGCCTATCTCATCACTGCTTCCACCTTCCCTGAATCCACTTATATACCCTGTCCAGATACTATGTGACCTAGAAATACCACTTGATCAAGCCAAAATTCACATTTGTTGAATTTGGCACAATGTTGCTTTTCCTGCATAATCTGTAATATCATCCTCAAATGGTTTGAATGCTCTTCTCGACTCCTTGAATACACCAGAATATCATCAATAAACACAATGAAAAACTGGTCTAAATAGGGTTGGAAAACGTTATTAATTAGGGCTATGAAAGTTGCTAGTGCATTCATCAACCCAAACGGCATCACCAGAAACTCAAAGTGCCTATATCGGTTTCTGAACGCATTCTTTGGCACATTAGCTTCAGCAATATTCAACTGATAGTATCCAGATTTCAGATCAAGTTTAGTAAAAACTTAAGCTCCATATAGCTAATTAAGTAAATCTTCTATTTACATCAATCTCCTCCATTTTCTAAAAACTCTTGAACGAGTTTGAGCAAAAATCATGATATAAAAAAATCCCTAAATCATGGAATAATAACAAATCTTTCATTCCACAAAATGCCCTTTTAAATTCTTCTTGAAACCACTCTATAATACTAGTATATTTTCACCTTATCTTCTTCAAAACCTTTTTTGTTTAGCTGGCTCACTAATTTTGCTCATTCTTGACATCTTTCTTGGCATCCAGATCATTTAGGAAATCTTTTGCTTGCTTCACTAGCCCTTTTCCAATATTTTAATTTATCTTTCAAGTTCATTATCAAAAGTGAGAATTTCTAATAATTCTTATGCTTGTTTCTTGAATTTTTGTACTAATCTTTAGAACTGTGACTCTAGTTTTATGATTTTGGCTTTAAATTCAGAGTATTCATGTTGTCTCCTTGGTTCTTTTATCAGATTCCACTCTAACTTGAAGAGGCAACATGGTTTTCCTACAATAAAAGTCACATGGACTCTAGGCACTTCTCCATTTGTAAGTCAATCTCATTTATTTACTCTTGTTTAACCACCAATGAATGAATTTGCCTTGTCTCTTTGATCTTTACTATAAACTTCTGAGCAAAATAGAAGAAGGGACTCCTTTCTAATGAGGTTACCTTTATCTTTAGATGTAACAACATGTACTTCACCTCATCTTTCTCCAACCTATACTTATTGCTCTTATTTAAATGTCGGGCATTTACATCATATTACCAAAGTCTTCTAAACAACAAGTAACATACATCCATATTAACCACATTATAGTAAACTTCATCTTATTACTTACAATTGAGAAAAGTACTCTGTAATGCTCTATCTCCTCTACCTTATTAGCTATTGCCTTGATCCATCCTAATGTATAGGGATTAAAATGCTTCCTTACTTATAATCTAAGTCTCCTTATTGTCTTTTTCCTAATAATGTTTTCACATCTCCCATTATCAATAATAATGCCAAACAATTATTAATAATGCATCTAGTTCAAAATAATTGGTGTCACTGAGTTTGATCTTCCTATTTAAGAGCTAGTGTTCGCCTCACCACAGAAGTTTGTCCCTTATCAAATTTATACTCTTCCTCCTGGTTGCCATCTGCTTTATAGTTGATCTCTTCATCTTCTTCGTTTCTCTTTACAATGCTTACAATTTTTCTTTAAGGAACACTTGTTAGACATGTAATTTGACTACTTGTACTTAAAACACTTTAATAGTTGGTTTGGCATATGGAATGCCAACCCTCTTCACTTCCTTGTTTCTACCTTCAGTTACAAAATGCTTCCTTATCTTTCACTCATTTAGGGAATGACTATTACTATTACTATCCCATGAAAAATACTCTTATAAAGGTTTAGGTCTCTTATTAAACCCTATAGATCTATAGATCTCACAATTCCTCCTACTATCTGTAGATCTCGTAACTCCTCTTACTACACTCTTAGTGCATTAACTAGTTTTCAAATCCATATTCTTTACTTTAAATAGAGTCCAAATAACTTGAATCTCAATCTTGTCCTTAAATGTTTGTCTAAATCTCTCTAAATATATGGTAACCTACTTCCCTTTAAATTCAAGGAGGTTATTCCTAGCCTACTGGCTTTTTAAACTCTATAATAAAGTCATGTACAATCCTACTCCCCTTCTTACAATGTTGGTTTTGTTGAAATAATATCTACTCATACTATGGTAGTAGGAACTCTCTCTTCAATAATAACTTCATCTTGTACCCTATGCAAAATAGGCCTTTAACCATATGTTCTCTTATAGATTGAACCCTCTCTCATCATACAAATTCTCCTCCTTTTAATCAGCCTTTATCCTAACTCTCTATTCAGGTGGGATCTCCAAATAATCAAGGAATTTATCTACTTCTTTAATCCAATTTAGGAATTCTTTGATACTCAAATTTCCATTAAAATATGGGATATCTACTTTTAACTTGAAATATTCTGCATCCCTCTCATCACTCCTATAAGTGTGCCTCCTCCCACGCCATTATACAGTGTATAGTGACTAAATCTATTAGTTTATAATCATCTTTTTCCTATGAACTTTCTTTATAGGAATGCCGCCTATGACTAGGAGCATATCTGCTAATAAAATCCCCATAAGCCAATTCCACTCCTGGCCTTTTATTGTCACTTTGTATCATATGTGCATTGATTCTGAAAGTTTCCATATGTTCTATAATGTACTTAAAAAATTCCCTTAAACACCTAAATTTAAGATCCATTTGTTGCTTTAAATGTCACTTCAATCATTGCGGTAACTCATTTCCTTGAATAGGAGCACTAGCCTTTAGAACACTCTCACAAAAACTGTTGCTATTGCCATTAGTTAATATCCATACTCTAATACTACTTGATGTAGTGTATAGCATGAAAAATCAAAAGTTGTTTAAAACCCCTTGAGAGGAAATCAAGAAATTCCAATTTGGTAACTTTTAGAATAATGTTTTGAAAGACAAAAGTCACTACCAAAACATCATATGACATCCTAAACCTAAAACTAAGAATAATAATGTCTTTTTTCAGTAAACTAAACATAAAATGCAACTTTTCCGTATAGTAAAATGAAGGTAGACTCAGGATATAAAGGTACTATTATTAAGTGTCATTATTCTTCAGTCCTCTAACGGGAGCAAAGCAATGGTTCTTAAGTAGATAAATTGGGTTATTTATGGGGAGATTTTATGTATTAACTCTCTTTGGATGTAAAATGACACTTGGATTAGAGAAAAACGATGTCATTTTGGGTAGTCCTTTAGCTTATAAAGAATGTGAACTCGGTTTGACTTGGAATTTTGATGATTTAAACAATAAATAAATCACATATTTAGCTCATCTGCATCAAATTTCTATAGAATGATCCTCTCTTTAAAAATCCTCATTATAAGACAAATTATTAGTAAAATATATATTTTGTTATCATTAAAAATGCGATTGAAATCTTCTTTAGTTTAATAATATGAAACATAGATTAGACCATTCTAGATTTTCTCCTTGATGAAGTTTTTGTGAACTTTGATTGCTTAAACCTTTCATGTAAGACTGGGTTTTAAGAAATCAAAATGGCATCTTTATTATTATAATAAACTTTTATGAGAATTGAAATTAAAATATTCAAATTGACTAAAAACCTCCTAATCCATATTACCTCACAAATGTCGTGTGCAAGAGGACTAAATTTGCCTCAGTACTGATTCATGCTACATCACTTTATTTTTTATTCCTCTACGTGACAAGATCTCCTCTAACAAATATACAATATCCTAACATTGATCTTCTGTAAAAAAAATACTTCCTGCCTAATCAACATCTATATAAAATTCAACTTGTATATTATCACTTTTTTTAAACATCAAATGTTTTCTAGGTGTTCGCTTTAAGTACCTTAAAATCTTATTAGTATTATTAAAGTGTTTTCATCTTGATGAATACATGAAATGGCTTACCATACCTATGAAGAAAGTTATATAAGGTTGAATATATGGTAGATATATTAATGTCCCCACCAATCATTGAAACATCTCCCTTTCAATTAAATCTTCTACCTTGGTTAGACTAAGCT
>JAOXYD010224805.1:0-18590 GCA_028565735.1 Pinacopodium congolense
CATAAACTCAAATCATTAGTGATTAAGCATGTTTTGTTATCATCAAAACCAAGATTAGAACCTCCCTTGGTTCAACACCTCTAAACCAAAATTTTTTATTACATGTAAAATCAGAATTAAGGATATTACCAGCTAGAAATTTGACAAAATTTTTACATCAAAAAGTGAATAATATGGCCATGAGTTTTTCATCAGGAAAGAACTCCCTAATATGCTTGTTGTTTGTACTTCCATGGTTGCTTCATCTAACTTTGAAAAATGATCAGTCATAAAATTTTTAACCCCATTCCTCGATGTTGAATTCCTTCTTACAAAAGTTGAACCCATCTAATAAGTCTTAGTTTTTCATCTAACTTAGTCATCAAGTTCTTAGTTTTGCATTTAGCTCAGTCATCAAGTTTTTCAAAGCTACATAGTCAATATAAACAACTTCTTTAGATAAAAACAAATAAAATCGAAACTTGTTAAAAGGAAATACTAACACCAAAATCTCCTCTTTAGTGGTAGTGTAATGACTTTAAGCATTTTTTTACTTTTTAATCGTATAATAAAAGGGATGAAAGAGCTTACCTTTTCGTTGTCCTAATACAAGCACCATTACAAAGTCACTTGCATCATAAATTAATTTAAAATGAAAAGACCAATAAACAAATACAAGTATAGGTGCAGTCATAATTTTTTCCTTTGATAGGTTTAAAGATGTCATGAAATTATCATCAAAGTACAATATAACAATTTTTTAAGTAACTAAGTAACGGTCTACCAATTTTTGAAAGTTCCTGAATGAATCTTCAATAAAATCCAGCATGTCCTAAGAAACTATTAATGTCTTTAATAGAATTTGGTGAATATAGTATCTTAATGAAATTAATTTTCACTAGATCCACCTTTATACCCTTATTAGATATCTTATGACCTAAAACAATGCATGTTTGTAACATAAAATGACAATTTTCTCAATTTATACTAAATGGGTCTCTTAATACCTTTTTAGAACCTTCTCTAAATTATCTAAACATACATCAAAAGAAGTACCAAAAATCAAGAAGTTATCCATGAAAATATCAATGCATCTCTTAATCATATTAGAAAAGATAGCCATCATACATTCTTAAAATCCAACTAGATTATTGAACAAATTAAAAGGCACGTGTTCATCTATGAAAGTACTATAGGAATATGTACAAGATTTTCTTTTGGCGGGTATCTTCCAGGGCTATTGGAATTTTCAAATAACTGTAAAATCCATCTAAGGTGACATAAAAATTATGACCAATAAATTTCTCAATCATCTCGTCAATAGAAGACAAAGAAAAGTGATCTTTATGGGTGGTATCATTTAATTTTCTAAATTCTATGAACATCCTCCACCTAGTAACTTTCTTAATAGCTATCAGTTCATTGCTTTCATTTTGCATAAAATTGGTGCCTCCTTTCCTAGGTACAACTTGAATAAGACTCACCTAACTATAATTAAGTATTGGATAGATAATACTTACATCAAGAAACCTAACTACCTAATCCTTGACTACATCCTTCATGTGTGGTTTGAATCATCTCAAAGGCTACATAAATACCTTACTTCCATCCTCCATGAAAATCCCATGTGTGCAAAAGAAGGCTATAATTACCTTTATGTCTGTGATCATCCATCATAAATCTTTCTTATAGTCTCTCAGTACCCTTAAGGTTCTCTCCTCAATGGTAATTATCAAAATCAAAGAAATAATAACAAGGAAGTACTTAAATGGTTGTAAAAAAAGATACTTCAAATGATTTTGAAAGGGTTTAAGTCCAAGAGTAAGAGGTTCTTCAATTGATGGCTTGGATAACATTTAGACTAGTCTTTTGAGAGCTTCGTAGGCCTATTATTGTCTCTATAATGCTTGCTTCATGCTAGCTTCATGTTCTATAAGATTCTCTTGAAACTTCTTACCTAAATCTTCAAGCATACCTTGTATTTCATCCTTTAAAATTTACTTCACGAACAATATAAAAGGGATTAATGTCATGAGAATATATATCAAAGAAATTTAATGAATCAAGAATAGACAGATGCTTTATGGCAAAGACATCAAAACATGTATGAGTTTTCTACGTTACACATCAATAATGGACCTTACTATAGCCATGAAAGGTCTCCTAAAGATAACAGAAATATCTTAATCCTCCTTCATATCAAGAACTAAAAGGTCCACTAGAAAAATGAACTTGTCCACTTCAATAAGCATGTCTTTGATGAATCCCCTAGGATATGTAATTGACCAACTCATTAATTGTAGCAAAACTATGATTGGTTTAGGCTTCGCTAGTCTAAGCCTATTGAAAATAGATAAAAACATCAAATTAATGCTCATACCAAAATCCATTAAAACCCTATTTATATCTAAGTCATTAATCATACAAGGAATAGTGAAACTTCATGGATCCTTTAACTTAGGTTGAAACTTCTTAAATAGAATAACTAAACACTCTTTTTTCAAATTAAGATTTTCATATTCTCTAAGCCTTCTCTTATTAGATAGGATTTCTTTAAAAATTTTGCTAAAAGAAAGTAATTGGGCTAAAACTTTAGCAAATGTAATGTTAATGTGCAATTTCTTGAGAATTTCAAGGAACCTACTAAATTAATTATCCAATTGATTACCTTCAATTCTTTGAGGATAAGGTATATTAGGTCTTCCTGAATTAGTGATCGGGTTAGTAAAAAACCTAGGACGATCCTAATTTGCAACTAGATCCTTATTCTCTTTGTTTTTGATATCTTGAATTGCTCCTTCTTTACTTTTATGTTTTCGCTCATCCTCCTTGTTTTCCTCAGCTCCCTTCAAATCCTTACTACTCTTTAATGAGACTTCTTAAGCATGCTTTCTCAGCTTGGCCTTAGTAGTACTAGGAAATGAACCTAGTATCCTCTCCTTCATCAATCTTATAAGTTGACTCATTTGATTCTCCAAGTTTTTTATTGGAGCCTCTTGATTTTGCATCCTAACCTCAGTAGTGGAGATATACCTGGTTAAAAATTCTTCAAGGTTGAATTTCTCAGGTGCATAGATTTAGAAGTTTAAATCCTAACGGTGGTACTCTCTTTGATTTTTGGTTCATAAGAAATTGGAGTGATTCCTCTGTCCCAGATTATATGTGGTAGAGTAAGGATTCACTTGCTTCTTATAGTTGCCTACATAACATGCCTCCTCTTACTCCTAAACAAATTAGTTCCCTACTTGACAATTTGTGGATATATATGAATTTCCACCACAATGCTCACAAATAACACGACTCTTTATGGTTGAACTTACATCTCCCTTTACATTATATAAGATTATTTAGCTTCTTGGTCAATACATCTATCTGAGCACCACTAAATTGTCAGCCACGTGTGCCCCAATAGGTCTTCTAGGATGCCTCCTTGATTGATTCTAAAAAATGTTAGTGACCATCCTTTTTATCAATTTGTACTCGTAATCTGGTGTTTTCCTCATTAAGTTCTTTTCTACAACTGCATTTGTGGTACACCTTATTGTTGTTGCAACTCTTGTATAAAATATGTGTATTTTCTGCCACATAGAGAACGCATGACTTAGACTTCTTACCAGCATATCTCATAATCTCTCTCATGCCTCATATAGATTTTCATTCTTAAACTGTGTAAAGGAAGTGATATCTATCTTCATATTTACAATCTTTTTAGGTGGGAAGAATTTCGCTAAAAGTAATTTCATCAACTCATCCTATGTGGTGATGGATCTTGGTTATATATAATATGGCTAATCATGCTCTTACCTAATCGTTTAGAGAAAATTGGAATAATCTTAACTTGACTGTATCCTTTATCATAACATTTTCTTTGAATAAGTCACATATATCTAAAAATGTCTCTAAATGTGTGTTGATATCCTCTAATGGTTATCCTCTAAATTATGATGCTCTAACCCTATAAATGATGTCATGAGGTATCTCAAAATTAGCTGTAGTGACCCTCGGTCTTACAAAACTAAAAGTGAACTAATTATTATTCCTCATAGTGAAATCCATCATCATTAGTTCCCTTCTTTCCTCATGATGGTGCATGACAACTTCTTCACATTGCTTCATATTTATAAAGTACAATCTAACTTTCGACTACTCTCCTCTAATCTCTTCTTCTTTTATCTTACGTCTCTGAGTTAATCTAGCATCTTTGTGTAACCCATGAGTAGTTTTCTTAATCTCATAACTAGTGGTAATCTCTTTAAATTTTTACCACTAGTTTATATTAAAAAATACAAAAATAAAAGATAGTAATAAAAAGAAACTAAGACTGAAAATAAAATATGAAAAAATGAAACAAACAAATAACTAACTTAAAAATCAATTAAACAATTAGAAATAATAGTTAAATATGAAATAATCATCACCTTCCTATTTTAATATCACACAATTAGGTTTGTAGTAACGGCATCAAAAACTTGTTATGGTCTATATCTAATCAATTTTAGTCCACTTTTGCCTAAGACCAACTAAAGGCATGATGTGCGTATGGACATACCAAAGTTTTAAGTGAAAAATAACCAAGAATCACTCTTAATAATATCATAATACACAATGAGACAAGTGATCCTATCATTATGCAATATAATTATAGTGAATTTAGGTATCTAATCCATGAGGACAACTATTATTAGTGAATTTATAACCCTATTATCTAGCCTATCAAATTATAGAATCATTGATTGAATTGGTAAAGAAAATAAACAAAATAATTAAAAGTAAATGCCTAAAAATAAGTCATAATAAAAAACCACAATTATGAAACAAATATCCGGTTAATTAGTCCATCTATGATGCATTCATATTCATTGTTAAACTTAATTAAATTTATTTTACATATTCATTATACCATAAGTCACTTAAGGTAAATTTTACTCTCTCTCGAGTTATGCAATTCTATTCCATTTGAAAAATCAAGTGAAAGATTACTTTATCTCAATCTATTAATTGAACCCATTAATTCGTTCAACGGAACCTATCATTCTGACTAAGCTCACATGTAATCCAAACATCTTATGTAAGCATATCTTTAGGTCCTCATAAAAGGTACGTTGTATAGGGAGTCATCTAAAACATATATCTAATTTTTCAATCCAAGCATGAACAATTAAATCATTGAAATTAAAGTTTAGGTTCATTATATTTCATAATATTTAATTTTTAGTTTAATGTGATAGAAAGATGAATTGAGCCAAAAGAAGCAACAAAATATGTCATTTTCTAGGAGTACAATTGTGGTCTTCATGAACCACCATTGTTCCCTCTGTAACTTATGTTGATAGTCGACTTTTAGGCCTTCAACGCGGGTTATTAACAGTGTCATTGATATGCGGTGCTGATTGTTGTTGATAGTGACAGACACATTTTTCCAATAAATTATAAATGATTTTGCCTAGTAAATGGAGGAAATTTATTGCCTACCTAATGAATAAAATAGGGGGCATCCATAACATTCTAAACATGGAAACTTTGCACCAGATAATCTTTATTTTGGATCAAAACACAGATATGAAAATTTCCAACTTAAGTTCTTTAGTTTTCTTAGAGTTTTCTTATTTTAAATACTTGTAATAGAGAGTTTAGGTTTCTTCTTGAGTATCTAAGTGTTTGAGATCATGATTTAGACTTGTTTTTCAGTTAGGATCTCACATTTGGTATTTTCTACATTTAAATTTTGTTATATCCTACCCTTATTTTTGGATTAAACAAATTACGTTGTTTAAGATGCACTTTTTACATTTTTTGAATAACATGAGTTATAACAAGAAATTTTGAGTTTTGTTATATTTTCGATCATGATTTAGAGATTTTTAACCATTATAGATTTCATAATTATTGTTTTCTTTACTCAAATTTTGTTATAAATCACTCTTGCCTTTGGATTAATCAAAGTACATTAAATTAATCAAAGTATATTGTTTAATATTCATGTCTTACTTTTTTTGATTAACGTGTGTGGATTATTTGATTTTTAACTAAGGATTAGATAGTAAATGAATTAATTAATCTCTTGTGTAAGTTTTATGACTTGATTTTCATTTATTGAAGTTCTTAAATCACTTTTATAAGGTGGCACTTAAGAAAAGGGTAATAAGTAACCTAGGATCTGAGAAATCTACCTTGGTTATTGGATCAACCAATAAATGACATAATTTAATCAATGTAGAACCAATCTTTGATTAATTATGAGAGTGTTAGGTCTAAGATAAGTGCTCCTAGAATTAACCTTCTTAATCTTTATGCCTACTGCCAAACATTGTTGAATGACCAAACCATAAGATATAATTAATAGAGAAAAAGACATGGTTTTAACCATATTTTTGTCTTGAATTTATGAAGATGCTCTGAATTAGTTGTCAGAAATCTTAATTAAAATATTGAAGACCTAAATCTTTAGCTAATCTTTCAGATTTGGTAATTTTTAAAAGAAACTTAAGTTCCTTACATTGTTTGAAATTGTCTAAGTTAGTTTAGAATTTTCCAATTTTAAAAATCAATCAATCCGATCTTTCTATAATAGACCTAGTAATTATTGTAGTTTTCCCTATGGATCGATATCCAAACTTCTTTAGTCCACTATATTACTTATGATAGGTGCACTTATTTCTAAGTTGATTTTGAGTTAAGTTTTATAATAATTTTAAAATATTAAATCATATAAATCCAACAACAATTCTTTAGTGTTGTTGTCGAGGATCTAGCTAGAATACTAGGAATAGATTAGTGTCAATTACTCTAGAACTTGTTTATATTTTTTTTTTGAATTTTTTTGAATTTTTGTTCTTTTTTTTTTGAATTTTTGAATTTTATCTTTTAGTGTTTTTTATGATGTTTGCTATCATTCTTGTGTTGCTTACTAGCTTAGTTAGTATTGTATATTTGTTTAGTTATATCCTTAGTTTTACATGCATACTCGGGGTGAAAATCACAAAAATTTTGAATTTTATCTAGAGCATAAGTGTACCATGCATAAGAAAAAGAAAGAATCTTAAGTTAACATATTTGATCTATTAGAAGTAGGGACATCTAGTGAAACAAAATCCAATTCATTAGAAATGGAAAAATAGGAGTATGTAGTTATCAAACCTTAACAAGAATGTATAAAACCAACTATGATGGACTTAGTTATAGAAAATAAAGGTTGATCTATGGCTGGCATTTTTCAACTTAGAGTAAACACCAAAACTTTTGAAATACGTCATGGCATTATTTCCACGGTCAAGGTTACCTAGTTTGGTAGTTTAGCTTTAGATGATTTGAATGAGCACTTATAAAATTTCTTAGACATTTGTGATCTAATTAGAAGCAATAGGGATTTGGATGATGCGATTAAGCTTAGGCTATTTTCTTTTTCTCTTAAATTTTTTATGACAGACTGTAATCACAAAAAAACTTGAATATATGATGGAAAATGAAGAAAAAAAGCCAAAAACTAAAACTGGATAGCTTATACATATGTGAATATAATTTCTTCCAATTACTCAAATAATGCTATAGAAATTCACTTAAATAGCCAGTGAAACTCTTAAGGATGTAAAAAATCAAGATACAACAATTTGGAAGAAATTAATTTGAATTAGGCACCTAACCATATAAAATAAAGCAAGAACACGTAAACTTAGACATATATGATGTTTTCAACTAATTGACTCATACTCTTCCAATATAACAATTTAATAGTGCAAGAAATTGGTCAATAATGATCTTAAACACTTAACCTAACTCTTAGAAACAAAAATAAACACCTAAAAACTAATTTTAGCAATTAACCATGCGGTTGAAGTAAGAATAGTCAAAACAGGATAGTTTTGGAGTGTTTGAAGGTCTATTCTCAAAACAATCAAAATAGACTTCAAAAAATTGGAGACAAGGATTAAACACACTCTAGACACCTTATGTAAATAGAAAATAATAATTCCACACTTTTAGAAATAGATTAAGATGACTGAAATTAAGATTGAAGCAAGAATAGAAAACTAAAAGTTGTTTTTGATATATATATATATATATATATATGAGTTCAAGCTTCAATCTAGCCAAATAAGCCCTACAAATATTGAAATTGAGATCAAAAAAATATTAGAACATTAAAAAAATTAGAAAACAACAAATTCGCAATCTTAAAAACAAATAAAAGAGATGAAATAGTTGATTGAACAAAGAGTAGTGAAGGTGTTTAACAATTTTGAGTGAGAGAGTAATTTTTCTTGTAAATATGTTTTTGGAGCATAAAGAAGTGAAGGAAATGTTTATAAGAGGTATATCAAGTTTTAGGAAGGTTTTAGAGACATTATAATGTAGAACTAGTTGTTTGGGAGAAAAAAAGGTGTTAAAAAACAAAAGAGGAAACTAGCTATTACAGTTAGGGCCTTCACTGGCAATTCTTGGAGTGATCAATGTCATCATTAAAGACTTTGAGTTACCACCATTGATCACCTGGACAAAGGGCATCATTGACCCTTACTTAGGGCATAGTTAATGATCTTTTGACATATCATTTAAGGTAAAAAAAACATGAAAAATGATCCAAATCAAATTCAAACCTTTGTAAACAAATTCCTAACATTAATCAATGCTCCAAACAAGTTTTAAAACCCAATTGAGCCTATTTGACTCATCAAAACATACAAACATTCCAAATATATGAATTAACCTATATGATGAAAGTTTTATCCTATTTTATAAAACCATATACATTGCATGATAATTTTGAGCCCTTAGGTTAATTAAACATTAAGTAAACACTTACAAACAAGTTTGAAGCAACCTAACTAAGGTCTTTAAATTTCAACATTCCTTCTTCTTCTATTAAATCCAATTTTTGACTTTAAGCTTCAAGCTTTTCATATTGAAATATCTATAAAATGAACCTATCTTTGAATTTCAGACAACAAAATCAAAAATTAGTAAGTAAACATGTTTTTTCAATCATCAAAACCAAGATTGGAACATCCCTTAGTTCAACACTGGTCCTTACTATCTTAGCTTGATTTGTTACTTATTTGCAAATATTAAAGTAAAGGAGGAGGTTGATATTATGAAGGTTCGGTCCAATGATCGAGGAAGCCCTATCTGTATTACTCGTTCATTTATTTCTAAGTTCTTAGATGTATTAAATGAGGGTGATGTGTTTCTCAAGTTTAAGGACACTTTTCATAGAAATTAGGTATCTTCCAGTCTCAATTTTTCTATTATTGTTGCTCGAGAAGCCTTAGACCTTGTTAAGACTAACCCCTAAGCCTTTACTATTTCACATTTAAGGGTTCATGAGCACATTATTGTGGAAATTATCTGTGCTAATGTCACACCTAGGGCTAGTGGACTTAATGAGGTGAGGTTTGTCAATGCTTATATCCTCTTCAAGATGCTACATGGGTTAGGCATGATCCTGGGGTTACTGTTTTGAAGACCTATCATCAAATTCATGAGGGAGGTTGTTCGAATGTAGTGTTTGAGTAAGAAATTTTGCTTTTCATGCTTGTTGACTATGATCTTTAAAGCAGCTAGAGTTTTTTATAGATAAAAGGGTGTCAGTTCAGCCTCTATGAGCTTCCATGATTACATATTTCACAATTAAGCTATGGAAATATGTTACAGTTGGAGGTATATGGAGACATACTCAGTGATGACATTTGGTGGCGGGTGGGTGAGTTAATGATCCCCTCATTCCAGTTCTAGCAATAACTCTTGAGGAGTTTATGGGCAACGCATCATCTAAGGCCACTTTGAGCTTTTGTCAACCACCTTCAGCTGCTCCTACTTTTACGCCACACTTTGCTCCACCTCCTGATGATATGATGGTTATTCTTTTGAGGATGGAGAGTAATCTTGATTCTAGCTTATCTGAGCTTCATTCTGACATGGCTAACATTAGAGTTCAGGTAGATCGCTTATAACAACAGATGGACCAGATGTGGGATTCCATGTGATCTCATCACTAGAGCCCTAGTAGTTAGATGTTTTTGGATTGCTTATCTTGTTTTTTGTTCATGGATGTTTTCTGTAATTTGTTTTTTAGTTTTGTTGTTAAAATTTTCCTTTCACTTGTATGTTCATTATATTTTGGCACCTTAATGTTCTTTGATAACAATTATTATAGTGAAGCATGTTTTGTGTTTATTATGTTTCTGGTGCTTTTATCTTTTGTCCATTATTTTTAGTTTGCTGCAATTATGTCTGCGATTCACATCACTGGCGTTATCATGATCATATTTGATACAGGTTTATTCCTATATTTTCTCTCACTTTTTGTTCCTTATTGTCAATTTATGAATATTATGGACAATATTCAATTTAAGTGTGTGGAGGGACATTATTATATCGCACACTGAGTTTTTCTAGTCCTACAGCTTAACATTTTATTATCTTTTTCTTAATAGCTTATAATTTGTGGACATTTTCCAATCTTTTGCTTTTTATTAAAAGATTTTCCTTTTGATTTCGATTATTTTGATTATTTAAGATGTTATATTATTCATTAATTATGTTAATTAACAAATGAATTTAATTACTTTATGCTTTAGATAATAGATACGTAATGATTATTATTATTATTTTATATCAGAGGAACTCGCAGTTGGACCCTTAGGGCCCAACCGGTTAAACCTCTGGTCTAGTGAACACCCCATAAGCTTACCAAGGCAGTTCAGACACACTCAAGGTGCTGTGGGTAAGGTGTCAACCTGGGAATCGAATCCTTAACCTCCTACCTAAGTGAGGACTTTTAGGGGATCAACTTGACTGCTAAGCCAACACCAAGTTGTCAATACCTGATGATTATTATGATTTTCTTTACATAAACTATATATTCCTATGTAATTTATGACTTCTTTTAAAAAATTTTATCATCTTATTTAAGTTAATATAAAAAAATTAAAAAAAACATGTTTGAATAAGTGAGTAAATAAATTCACTTTGCTGACTTCTAACTATAAAGAGGTTGAAGTTATTAATTGGTACCAATAGCTAATTGATATGTTGTGATTTAGTTAACTAACCGGAGGTGTTAAGGATAAGGTTTTCACTTTGGTATAAAAAGACTAAATGATATCCCAACCAAGCTTTCAAAGTCACTCTAGTTTTTTCATGTTAATAATGGCTAAAAGATGTGAATTTGTTTAAAGAATGATACAGTTTACTCTGTATATATTCATTTTATATACATAAATGAATTTTATGATTTACGTTTAGGATTAAAGATGCGTTAAGTCATCTTAATTTATTAGTTAATAAAGAAGTTTAGTTAATCATTATAACATCATGATGATTTGATTTATAATTAAATAATTCAAGAAAAGCTTTCAATGATTGTCTTAGACGAATTTAACATTTTTCTATGATTATATTATATTTTTAAATAGATGATAATTTGGTTTACTTAAGGAAAAGTGATTGCGATTGGCCTTACATATAGAATTAGCTCAATCAAGGTAGCGCTATGGTTAAGACACTAGCTTATCTCTATTGGTCCTATCTTGAAGCTTGGTTATGCCTTAGATTTAGGAAATAAGCTTAAAGCTTAGGAAGTTTAATCTCAATTTCCCTAATTCAAGACTAACATCCTCATGATTAATCAAGTCTTTAGTTATTTCACTCATTTAAACCATGTTGTTTATTGATTTTTCTAATAACCTAGGTAGAGATTATTCGATCCTAGATTATCTGAAGGCAACATCTAAATTGATCAGTTTAGGACAAGCATTAAGCATTCAATAAATAAATATTAACTCACTAATCATGCATTAACTATTAATTAACACAATTAATGATCAATACACATATTTAACAACCTAGCTATACTGAAAATTAATCTTAAACATATGAGTTAATCAAGATTAAAAGATATTTAACTTAAACAACATAACCTTGATTAATTAACAAATAAAACCATATTACACAAGATTAAAGTTTATATATCACCAAAGATGATTATGAAATGCTAATTTCTCTCTTAATCATGTGATTATAGCTTTTGAATCAACAAAATTCAAATGAGAGCATAGAAATTAATCAAAGATAACAAGATTAACATAAAGCACCTATAACTTTGATTAATTAACATAATAACTACATAAAAACAAAATTAATAGTTAGGAGTCACCAATTCACATCCCCAAAGGATGATTCAATTCAGAATCACGTTTATGTAGCTTTTAGAAACTTGAAACAAACCTAAAAACACTAGTTACAAAATATTGAAATGAAAAAAATTGAAAAACTAACATACACTACTTGTATCTTACAAAATAGAAAAGAAAACAAGTTTTGATCCTAAGCTAATTTTGGTTTTGGAGCCTAGAGATGCCCTTCAATTATAAGAGAGCAATAGCAGCAAGTTGGGAGACAACTAGCAGCAAAATGGAAGACCAGTTAGGAAATTGTGGCTGCCAACTCAATATGACAGGCTCTCCGTATTCATCTATTTCTTCGACATCAATATGGAGGTACAATATTGGTCTTGGAACTTGGTCCTTAGTCCTTTTTCCTCCTATTTGCTCAATTCTTCAAATATTTACATCAGACTACAAATTAAAAATTTATAAACATTAATTAAATATTTAAGAACTAAAATATGAGTAAATATACAATAAATAAAATCCAAAACACTATAAAAGTCACTCATAACAACAACCAAATGCTTAACTGTAAGGTCATTGTTAGAGGTCAAATTGATAGTCTTTTTAGATGTTATTTTTGTATAATTACCCCTATTTAAGTGCTTAATGGAAATATTAATAGTGACAGACATGTTTTTTTCCAACTAATTATCAACAATTTTGATTAGCACATGGAGGACATTTATTACATGACTAATAAGGATAAGAAGGGACAACCATAACACTTTGGACATGGAGACTTTACACTATATAGTCATCAATTTGGATTAAAATATGTAACTGAAATTTTTTAGCTTAGGTTCTTTAATGTTCTTAGATTTTTCTTACTTTCAACATGTGTTGGAGAGTTTAGGTTGCTTCATGAGTTTTTAAGTGTTTAAGTTCGTGATTCAAACCTGTTATTCAATTGGGAGCTCATATTTGTTGTTTTCTAAACTTATATTTCATTATATCTGACCCTTATTTTCAAATTAGTCAAAGTATGTTGTTTAAGATGCATATTTTATGTTCTTTGAATAACATATGTTGTAAGTTGTACTAGAGCATGGATTATGACTTAGAGATTGTTAACCATTTTGGAGTTCATATATGGCACTTTCTTATCTTGAATTTCATTATAAATTTCTCTTGTTTTTGGATTAATCAAAGTATGTGATTTAATATTCATATATTACTTTCTTTATTTAACATGTGTGGTTAATTCGATTTTTAGCTAAGATTGGTTAGCAAATGATTTAATTGAGCTCTTGTGCATGTTGTATGATCTTTTTTTTTTATTGAATTGCTTAAATCTCTTTTATAGGCTGGCCACTTAAGAATAGAGTGATAGATAACCTAGGATTCGAGAAATCTACCTTGTTTATTAGATTAATCATTAAATGACATAATTTAATCAATGTAGGACCAATCTTTGATTAATTATGAGAGTGTTAGGTCTTAGATAAGGGATTTTAGAATTAACCTTCTTAATCTTTAGGCCTATTACCTAAACCTATTAAATGATCAAACTTTAGGATATGATTAACAGAGAAAAGACAGTCTGAACCATATCTTTGTCTTGAATCTATAAATATTCTCCAAATTAGTTGTTATAAATATTAAATGATCAATTAAATCCTTGAAGACCTAAATAATTATCTAATTTTTCAAATTTGGTAATTTTTAAAAACAACTTAGCTTTCTTTACATTATTTGAAATTGTTTAAGTTAGTTTAGTATTTTTCAGTTTTAAAAATCAATCAATCCTATCATTTCAAACAATTATGATCTAATAGACCTAGTAATTATTGTATTTTTCCCTGTGGATCCACTTTCTAACTACTTTAGTCCACTATATTACTTGTGATAGGTGCGCTTTCCTGTAAGTTAGTTTTGAGTTAAGTTTTGAAATTGTATTAAAAGATCAAATAAGATAAAACCAATAAATCATAACATTTGATAAACAATATCATTAATATCCATAAGTGACTCTAACATAAAATCTAGAGTCCAATGTTAAATCAAGAGCAATAAAAAATTCTATATCCTAGAGTTTATAAAATCTCAAATCCTATGAAAATATTAGCTCCTACACATTATATGAATCATAAAAAAAATCATAAAGAGCAAAGAAATAGAAAAATTCATGATGTAAGGTCTTGAAGCCTTGGTTCTTTGATTATTGATATGTGAAATACTATCTTTGATCTTTTAACTAATGCATTTGAATCCTTTCTTTCCCTTTAAAATTTTGTGAAACCCTTCAAAGATGTTTGTCTTCTTATTTCTCCCATAGTGGCTACTAGGATTTGTTTAGAGCCAACAAGATCCTAAAACTAACCAAAAACTTGTTATTTGTGCAAAGGAGGATGCACCAATCATGATCGTGATCCTAGCATAATTTCTTTTGACTTAAAATCATTGGCCAAGCCAAGTGGATCACAACTGTGATCCCATGATCCCTTTAGCTTTTTGTGTTACTATCGATCTTCTCACTTTATCTCCTATGTCATTTGTCCTTAACCCCAAAATTCAATTTGGAGCTTCCAACATGATATCCTTGCTTCCCAAGTTGCTCACATATCTCTTTGAACTTGAAGGATACATCAAATTTCTCTTCAAAGTCCTATAAAACATGATTAAACATAAGAATCACATGGATTTTCCTTTAAAACTTAAGATAAAAAATGTTAACCCATGCCTAGAATATGTCTAATTTATGTGTTATCAAGGCAAGTATATCTCGTTAATAAGTAATAAAAAAGGTAAGTAATCGAGTATTGTATTTTAGTTGGCCCAATATACGAACACCAAATCACAATATCTTTAATTATTCGAACAATTTAAGTTTTGATAAATGAAAATTTAAAACAATAGAACTAACGAAATGCTATAAATGTGATATATCATTTATTGATGATTAGGACTCTTATAATAGTATACACTAACTAAGGCTTCAGATTTTGATGGGTTAATCACTTCTACTTATAGGTGATGGAATTATTTGGGGCATACTTCACTTAATCAAGTCATTATTAGTGATCATAAAAACATTTTATCTATTTTAAACTCAAATTATCTATTTGATCTATAAATAACTTGGAATAAAAATTATGAACCTCAGAAGCCTAAATCAGAGTTCATTAAATATGGGAATCCTTACACAAAACTCTAACGTTGGATCGACTTATAGATTCAAGTATGTTACCTAATTGATTTTCTAATACTTAAACACCATCAATTATGGAATTTTGATTACCAAAAACCCAAACTTAGGTAAATAGACTAAGGTAGATGAATTAAGCACTCAATCTAGGTAAAAATCATCCACCTAATCTATTCGTAACCTATCTAACCTCCTAACCTAGTCAAAATAACTTACACACACATATTCATCAATGAAAAATAAGATAAAGAAATAAATTGCTTTTCGTTGAATTAAAAGGAAATATGGAGTCAATATAAATATAAAGAAAAAGTTTTAGAAGGATAGTTAGGAATTGATCAATCCTTATTTTTTTTCTGGGTTTTCTCATTATATGGATACTCCCACAATTTTTAATCACAAAGTGATGAAAAATGGAAAAGAATACAATTAGAAACAACTAGAAAGCCCTAGGTAAGATGATGTTTAATCTGATCTCCATTCTTGTTTCTACTCCCCCAAGGTGGCTGCTAGGGTTTTTGACTTATGAAGCTAAAAATAAGGTTTTCAATGTCATTTCACTGCATTAAAATCACGTATGTTTTCTATAAGCCATAAAGGCACTCAAGAGGGAGGTGAACTGAATGTTAAAAATTTTCTTAAAAATTAAACTTAACTCCTAGCTAATTTAATTTAATGATATATGCATAATAGAATACCAAAAAAATAATATAGAATACGAAATAAGTAAAGAGAGAAACAGAGGAGAAGGCAAAGACACACGATTTGTTAAAGAAGTTCACCTACCCCAAAGATAGACTACATCTCTTCTCCAACTACTTGTTGGATATTATTCTTTATTACTAATTCTTATAAAAAGAAAGAAAGAAATACAATCTTATTCTAGGGTGAAGAGTAATCTTTACAAGATCAATATTTTTCTAGGCAAAGAGAAGCCTTTACAACCAGAATCTTTTAAGGCAAAGAGGAGCCTTGACAAAACACAATTTTCCATTTTTAAGGTGAAGAGAAACCTTATGACCAATATTTATATGGAAAAGAGGAGCCTTAAGACAATTAACTAACAATAATAAATTAAATACCCCTTCACAAGTAAATAAGACACCTAAGAAAGTGTTTCACGTAAAGCACAATCAATCTAAAGATTTCAATGCTTTCAATAATGATATGAATTATTAATGACCCTAAAGAAAGCTTAAAAAAAATAAATATGTCTGATTGATGTACTAAAAATGTGTATAATGATGAAAACCCAATATGAAACACTCACACAAACAAAACATAGATAGATTTGATGGTTAAAATAGAAAATGCTTCCAAACACTTAAACAATCCTCTAAAAATCAGTTCAATAGCCAATAATGATCTTGAGCACTTGAACAAATAGGAAAAAATAACTTGGAAGTAAAAGAAAATCTGATTTAGATGCTCAAATATATGAATCAAGTCTAGTGCACACAATATAGACAATTTAAGACAGTGTGCAAATTTGGACCCTAGATAGAAGTTATAAGTGCTCAACAATTAAACTAAAAATACCAGGATAATTCTAAGATCTTAAACAAACTAATCACAACAAGTTTTCATACCAAAAATGGACTTTGATAACTGAAACACGAAGTTAGCACAAGCACAAAAAAATAGTGACAGTTTAGGTGTATCTAGAAAAATAATATTAAAGCCACTGAAATAATCTTCTAAAATTTTGAAACAAAAATTAAACACACTCTGGGAATCGTAAGCAGACCGAAAATAATTATTTCTAAAATTTACCAACTAATTTAAATATCCAAAATCACATTGCAATATATTTAAATATATAAAATCACATTGCAATATATGACAGAAAAGTCTGGACAAATTTGGTATCTCTTAAAAGAACTGACTTAAATCTTACGAAATAATCTTCCAAAAATTGAAAAAAAATAGACAACCTCTAGGAACTTTAAGTAAATAGAAAAAAACAATTTCAAAATTTGTAAATAGATTAATGTATTGAGAATCAATATCCAAAACATATCAGAACAAATAAAATCTATTTTAATGAAGTTGAAAGATAAAGCTCTAATCTATTAAAATAATAAACTTAAAAATATAAACTATGATTGATTCAACTCCTAAAAACTTAATCTAACATAAAAAAACAATCTCACAATTTAAAAAAAAGATTAGAGTGGATACAGATAAGATAAAACCAAAACAGTGCATAATAGAGACAACTTGTAGAAGTGAGGAAGACTGATCTTTCAAATTTGATTGAAGAGCTCGATAATGCGTTTTTAGAGTTTAGGGAGGCTAAGGTATTTATTAAGGGTGGTTCTTAAATTTTTTGTTATTAACCCTAGCAATTTATACATAAAAAATGAATTAATTCCATGAAAGGAAATAAAGAGCCATTGGCTAGAGACCTAAACAACTGGCTACTGGAGTATAATGGAGTCGTTGTGCTCTTCATCAAACCGTCGCTTTGCTCCAAAAATCAAACATCTGAAAGAAAATAATTCAAAACAATTTCAGACATTATCCTAGCATATAATAGGACCTCAAACAAGTTTTAAGACATAATTTGAGCTATAAAACAAATCAACATGATTTAATAACTTCAAACTTAGTGAATTTACTATAATATGAAACTTTATGCAACGTAACAAAAAATTACATACAATGAATTATCAATGTTGAGTTCCTAGGTCAATTGGACAATAAGTGAAATTTATAATTGTAAGACACCCTAACAAAGGTCTTGTAGCTTTCATATATCTTGTTCTTCCTTTAGCTTCATCTTAGTTCTTCAAACTTCATGCTTTACAATTGGAATCACCTTGAAATAAACATATTTTTTAATTTCACAATCTAAGCTCAAATCATTAGTAATAATTATGTTTTTTTATCATTAAAACTAATATTAAAACCTCCCTTGGTTCAACAATCTCCCCCTTTTGGATGATGACAAAACATGCAATATCATAGAAGGATCAAACACATTTCAAGATGACAACTTCATGAAATTTCTTCAATTACGTCAAAAACAACTAAAGATCCCCCTTAGTTCATGAGTAAACCTTTTTAAAGCTCTCCCTTAATAGATGAAGTCCACAGATCAATATAATATCACACACATCTCTCCCGCTTCTTGACGTCAGCAAAAAGAGCTAAAAACATGCATGTGAATATGATTGCGGTTGTCCATATACAAAATTAGCTCAAATTAATCTATCTTTCATGCACAATTTAACAATTTAATTTAAGACCAACATTCGGCAAGCGTACCGGTCGAATCAAGTAATAAAGTGGAGTAT
>JAOXYD010224850.1:0-18583 GCA_028565735.1 Pinacopodium congolense
AAGAAGATACTCAATAGTGGAGACTTAAGGGTTGTTCTATCCTTATTTATCCTCCTTTATCTTATCAATTTAATTGTATTTGACCTAAGATTTCCTAAAATTTCATTACCCTTTCTTAAGGTCTAATTAATTGTCCCTAATTGAAGTAAGATAGAATTAGTCTTGCAATTTCTCAATCTATAAAATCTTTCCTAAATACTTGACTAGATGTGAAGCAACCCTATAGGTAATTAATAAAATAGTTAAGATCTCTCTTCAGCTACTTATTAATCTATTAATTATAGATCCTTTAAGTTACTAACTCTCGTTGCACCCCCTAACTCAAATAAATCAAAATAATATCTCGATTAGAAGTGATTATAAGCTGAACAATCATCACAAACAACTATGCATTAAATCAATTAGAATAAAGTCAGATAAAAAATTTAAGAACAATCCGTAAACTACATTTAGCAATCCATAATCATATTAAAAAAAATACTCTTCGGATTAAACATCAAAAGAAAGGCAAAGGAAAAGAGAAATCTAATGGTGTAAGTTGAAGCCTCCTTTTTAGGAAAATCGCAATAACACTTGTTGAATCTTTGGTATCCTCTCCAAAATTGAGTTCTTCACCTTTATTCTCTCAACAAAAACCCTATTTTCTATCTTCTAACTCTCCTATGGTAAGAATTTTGCGGCTAGGTTAATTTACATGACCTTTTAATCCCAAAATCTCATAAAAAAACGTCCCTACATGTTTTTCCACATCACCCTATCAAATCAGCTTTTTCTAACGTTGACCTTTTCTTGGTATTTTCACTATATCTTTGTCTACATAACTCCTTTTGACCTGAAATTTGATATGTAGGCTCTTACATGTTGTTCTAGCTCCTTGTAAAATTTCATTGAAATCAGAGCTCTATAAGGGCATCTAATACAACACCGACTTTGCATTATGAAAATTGATGTTGATTTCTAATCTCATTCATTGCCTAGAATTCTAAGCATCAAAGTGCATAAACCATCCTTCAAATAAGTTCATATTTTGCCCTCAAACACTAAACAATACCAATAACAATCAAAAACCTAAAATACAATGAAAATGGATGTAAAAGTTCATACTAACTAAGATTAAGACACACAAACAACACTTAAAACACCCAAAATCAACCTAGAAACATACTATGAAAACACACTTATCATGACATAGCCAAACTCCATCTTAAGTATTTAGAGATTAAGCTTTGTCTTAAACATAGCATTGCTTAGATTAAGTGAAGTGATACTAGAATAAGTTCCTTAATCCATCTTTAATTCATTCAGGTCATTGAAGAACAAATTCCTAACCAATTTTATCCATAAAAACAACTTCTTTTATCGAACTAAGTTATTCTGCATAACTTGAATGTTTTGAAATTGTTTATTAATTCTTGTTTATGTTTTCATTCAATTGAGATTATCTAGATAATTGTGATCAAATTTCTCTTAGTACTTGCAATTTTACCAAAGTATCCCCATGGGAACGACTTAGATCTTAAATTGACCTCCACTTTATTACTTGAGACTGGTGCACTTGCCATCAGTGTTGGTTTGAATTGAATTAAATTGAGAAAATTGAGCTTAAAGAACATTAATTTGGAATTAATTTGGATGAAAATGCATTTATAGAAATCGACCATCAAGTTTTTCACGTCGTTGCCAAGGAATGATGCTATTCATAATTAGAATACTAGGAAGAATTTGAGAATATTAGTCTAGAGTTGTTAATATTATTTAAAATGTTTATATTTCTTTTAATTGCTTTGCTTAGCATTTTAGCATATTTTGTGTGTTTTTATTTTTGAATTGTATTTTGTTTTAGTTTAATTGCTTGTTTGTTTTCAAATTTTGTATGCATACTCGGGGATCAAAACCCAAGAAGCTTGAACTTGATCTAGAACTTGAGCAATCATTTAGGAAGAAAAGGAAGGAAACTCGAGCAAACACATCCAAATTTATAGGAGTAGAAACCTCTAGTGAACAATCCTTTGATCAATCACTTAAATCAGACATGTACCCACTTGAACCAATAGAAAATAGACCTATTGAGGGTGCTAGACCTTTAACTCTAAGAGATTTAGCTTTAGGAAACAGAGGGAAACCTATGGCTAGCATTATGCAGCCTAGGATCAACCCCAATAATTTTGAAATCCCTCATAGCATTATTTCAATGGTTAGATCTTCTTAGTTTCGCGGATCAACTCTTGAAGATCTGAATGAACACTTACAAAACTTTCTAAATATTTGTGATCTGTTTAAGAGTAATGGAGTTCCTGATGATGCAATTAGAATCAGATTGTTCCCATTTTCCCTTAAAGACAAAGCTAGAGCATAGTTTAATACACATCAATCTGGTTCCATTACAACATGGGATGATCTAATGAAGATGGTCCTAGTTAAGTTTTTCCCACTTACAAAGATTACAAAATTGAAGACTAAAATTAGCTCCTTTATTCAATATGAAAACGAGAGCTTATATGAGGCGTGAGAGAGATATAGGGAAATGTTGGCCAAATGTCCTGGCCATGATTTCAAGTCCTGGCAATAAGTGGATATCTTTTATACAGGCCTTACACCCTCTACTCGATGCATTATAGATGCTGCTGCTGGAGGCAGTTTCATATATAAAACTCCAGAAGAAGCTTATCATTTGATAGAAGAGATGGCGACAAATACCTTTTAATATAACTTTGAACGCCATCTAAGAAAGCCATATGGGATGTATGCTATTAATGACATAGTCACTTTAGCAACCCAAATGGATTTATTGAACAAGAAGATAGATAATTTGGTTAGTGGAGTTGGAAGTAGCGGACATGCAAACCAAGTAGAACGTGAACATTATGGTAGCCCACCTCACGCTTCAATAGATTGTTAAGTAGGTAGTCCCTTTGCTAGAGAGCCTGATCAAGCTCAATTTGTGAGCTATAATAGGCAAAGGAATGATCCTTACTCCAATACATATAACCTTAGATAGAGAAAGCACCCTAATTTCTCTTAGCGTGGCAATCAGAATACATACCAACCCCCAGTCCAAACAACCTAACAAAGAGCTCCACCCCCTAAATTCAAAATAAATCTACCTCCTCCTGCAAAGTCAAGTTTAGAGGAGCCAATGCTTAAGTTTATGCAAGGTAATGAGTCTCGATTGCAAAATTATGAAATAGCCATTAAGAATTTAGAGACTCAAGTTTGTCAAATTACTCAAATTTTACAATAAAGGCTTCCTAGTAAGCTCTCAAGTACCACTGAAGCCAATTCTAGAGAGCATGCAAAGGCTATTACCTTGACAAGTGGGAAAGAAGTAGAAAAGAAGGAAGATTTAGAAAATGACCAAAATGATGAAACAGTAGTGGAAGCAGTAAAGAAGAAGAAAGAAAAAGGTAAGGAATTGGTTATTAAATTTGAAACTCAAATGAAACCACGTGTTCCTTACCCTCAAAGGTTGAAGAATGAAAAATTAGATAAGCAATTTGGAAAATTTATTGAAATGTTTAATAAATTACATATTAACATCTAATTTGCAAAAGCCATAGCACAAATACCAAGCTATGTAAAGTTTTTAAAGGATATTCTATCTAAAAAGAGGAAATTAGATTAATTTAAAAATTTTAAGCTCAACGAAGAATGTTCTACAGTCCTATTAAGGAAATTGCCACCTAGGCTAAAGGATCCTAGTAGTTTTACCATTCCATGTGCCATAAGCATTCGCAAATAAAGAGAGCACTTATGGATCTCAGTGCTAGTATTAATTTGATGCCCTTCTCTATTTTCAAGAAATTAGGATTGGATCAACCTAATCCTATAACAGTTTCATTACAATTGACAAATAGTTCAATCACTTATCCAGGTGAGATTATTGAGGATGTCTTGGTTAAGGTTGATAAGTTTATCTTTCCCATGGATTTCTTGGTGATGGATATGGAGGAAGATAGTAAGGTGCCTGTTATTCTTAGACAGCCATTCATGACTACAACAAGGGCACTAATTGATATGCATGGCAGTAAATTAATTCTAAGATTCTAGGAAGAAGAAATAGAGTTCGACATGACTAAGGCAAACAGCATCCAATGGACATTGATTGTTGCAATTTTATAGGAGTTCAGCATTATTTTAGTGACCCTTCATTTGAATTACGTTTAGATTCATTGTAGAAAGTACTGATCCATTCTTAGTTTATAGATCCTAATGACGATGAAGTAGCAGAAGCTTTGGATGCTAGAAAGTTCTCTTCAGGATGGCATCCTTTGAAGATATTTGAGAATTTGAAGAGGCTTATAAAGCCTTTACCAAAGCCATCAACAGAAGAGCCACCTGAATTAGAGTTAAAGCCTCTTCCTACTCATCTAAAGTATGCCTTTTTAAACCCTCCATCACAATTTCCAGTGATTATTTCATTATCTTTAGATGATGACATGGAAGACAAGTTGTTAAGATTATTAAGAGAGCATGTTAAGGCTATAGGATGGACAATTTTGGATATTAAGGGATTGAGCCCTTCTATTTGCACACATAAGATCTTTATGGAAGAGGGTAGCAAGTCTTTTGTCCAACCGCGACAATGATTAAACCAAACATGAAGTAAGTTGTTAAAAACAAAGTTATTAAATTGCTAGAAGTCAGAAACAGTTATCTAATCTCTTATTCACCTTGGGTTAGCCCAGTGCAAGTAATACCAAATAAGGGAGGCATTATAATGATTCAGAATGAGTGGAATGAGCAAATAGAAATAAGGAAGGTTACTAGTTAGCGCATGTACATTGACTATAGAAAGTTGAATGACGCCACTAGAAAGGACCATTTTCCACTTCCTTTCCTTAATCAAGTCATAGAAAAATTAGCAAGACACATTTTTCATTATGCACTGGATGGATATAGTGGATATTTACAAATCTCAATTGCCCCGGAGGATCAAGAGAAAATAACATTCACTTTTCCTTATGGAACATTTGCATATAGGTGGATTCCAATCAGGCTATGCAATACCCCTGCCATTTTCCAATGCTATATGCGAGCCATTTTCGCTTATATGATTGAGTCATGCATCAAAGTTTTTATCAATGATTTTTTAGTGTTTGGGATGTTTTTTTATTCTTGTCTTGAAAATCTTAATAAGGTTCTTAAGAGATATGAAGAGATAAATTTAGTTTTGAATTAGGAAAAATGTCACTTCATGGTACAAGAGTGTATTGTACTGGGTCATAAGATATGCCGTAAGTGTATAAAAGTAGATCCAACCAAGATAGAGATCACTACTCAACTCCCACCTCCAAATTCAGTTCGAGCAATTAGACGTTTCTTAGGACATGTTGGATTCTACAGGAGGTTTATTAAGGACTTTTCTAAAATATCTAAGCCTCTTACTGATCTTTTGAGTAAGGATTCAATGTTCAATTTTGATGACAATTGTATGCACTCTTTTGAAATTTTGAAGTCTAAGCTTACAAGTGCACCAAATCTTAGTTTCACCAGATTGGTCTCTTCCATTTGAATTAATATGCGATGCAAGCGATTTTGCTATTGATGCAGTTATTGGGTAAAGAAAGGACAAGATCTTTCATCGTATTTATTATGTAAGTAGGATCTTAAATGATGCCTAAAAGAACCATACAATGATTGAGAAGGAGATGCTTGTTGTTATCTTTATATTTCATAAATTTCATTCTTATTTGGTGTTTTCAAAGGTAACAGTATACACTGATCATGTGGCATTAAAGTATTTAATAACCAAACCAGATTCAAAGCCAAGGTTGATCAGATGGTTTTTATTATTTCAAGAGTTTGATATTATAATCAAAGATAAGAATGGCGTTGAAAATTTTGTTGCCGATCATTTGTCAAGATTAACTGATAACGTTACGAAAAAAGGTAGTGAGCTTAACATAAAAGAAATGTTCCCTGAAGAGCATCTCTTAGCAATTAAGGATGACTTGCTATGCTATGCTGATTATGTAAATTATATAATTGGTAAGGTTATTCCTTATGATTTTTCTTATTAGCAAAGAAAGAAGTTTCTTTCTAATGTAAGGAAATTTCTTTGGTATGATCCATTCCTATACAAGATATGTGGTGATGGAATTATCAGAAGATGTATGCCTAAGGATGAAGTGCTCCCTATTTTAACTCATTGTCATTCAAGAGAAGTTGTAGGACACTTCGAGCCAGTTAGAACTACATATAAGATTATAGAATCAGGGTTCTATTGGCCCATATTATTCAAGGACGAGTTTAACTTTGTTAAATCTTGTGATAAATGCCAAATAACAGGAAACATTTCAAGAAAACAAGAAAAGACATTGAGTAACATTTTGGTCTACGAGATTTTTGATGTTTGGGGCATTGATTTTATGGGTCCATTGCCTAAGTCATTGCCAATCAATATATTTTAGTCATATTTGATTATGTAAGTAAATAGGTGGAAGCAGATGCATTACCCACGAATGATGCTCGAGTGGTGGTGAAATTCCTTAAGAAGAATGTTTTTACAAGATTTGGTACACCCCAAGCTATAATTAGTGATGGAGGATCTCATTTTTGTAATTGACAATTTGAATCCCTCCGATCTAAGTATGGTGTTACCCATAAAATTGCCACTCATTATCATCCCCAAACAAGCAGTCAAGTGGAAGTCTCTAATTAAGAAATCAAAGAATCCTAGAAAAGACCATGAATGCATCTAGAAAAGATTGGTCTTTGAAATTAGATGCTGCATTATGGGCATATCGTACTGCTTTCAAGACGCCCATTGGTATGTCTCCATATCGTTTAGTGTATGGTAAATCTTGTCATATACCTGTTGAATTAGAGCATAAGGCATTTGGGCAATTAACTTCTTGAATTTTAATACAAGGCAAGTTGGTGAAAAAAGGTTATTACAATTGAATGAACTAGATGAATTTCGCCTTAATGCCTATGAAAATGCCAAGTTATATAAGGAATGAATCAAGAAATGGCATAATCAGAATATTTTTCCTCATGATTTTTAAATTGGTGACAAATTTTTAGTTTATAACTCTTGGTTGAAGTTATTTCTTGAAAAGTTATGGTCTCGATAGACTGGCCCTTACAATGTGCTTAATGTTTATCCTTATGGTACCATTGAAGTGTCAAATGGCCAATCATCTTTTAAAGTCAATGGTCAAAGGGCAAAGCTTTATGTACCTAATAGGGTCAGTGATCAATTTAAAGTTCTTACTCTTTCTGATCTCTCTTAGGTTGTTTAATTTGTGCATTATATTAGGTTAGATTGTTTTACTCTTTCTTTTTAGTTGTTTTAGTCTTCCTTTAATCCTTTTTCTAGGTAGTTTTGGTTAAGTTCTTTTATTGTTCTTTAGTTTTCTTTATTTTAGATTTTAGTGTTTTGTTTTTATATTTAATTCTAGCTTCTTTTTAGTTTTCTTTTAATTTTTTTTTCTTGTTTTAAGTTTGTTTAAGTGTCTTTGTTTAAAGCCTTTTAGTTAATTATCTTTAGTTTTTTCTTTAAAAATTTTTCTTTTTTTTTATATTCTGTCTTAGGTTTTGTTATTTTCTTTTGTAAAAATTTGGTTTTTAGTCTTTTTAAGTCTCTTTTTAGTTGTATACTTGTTTAAGTTGTTTTAAATTTAGTTCTTAGCTCTTTTTATCTCTTTTTAACTTTTGGTTTTCTTTTAAAAGACTTAGTCTAGCTAACTCTTTTGTTCTTAAATTTGATTTTTTCATGGCTATATTTTCAGTTATTTATCTAGAAAATCATTTGATCTTTGTTTGGTATTAATTTGGGATCATTTAGACAAGATTTAGAGCTAGAAATCTGAGTTAGAGCTCAATTTTAGGACTAAAACGCGACACTTAAATGATGGGCTAATCAATTTGAAGCCGTCGTTCTGCTTTCTGAAGACTTAAGTGACGGGAGAGGAACGGCATCATTTAACTTTTCAGAGGTCGCTAGTTAAGCCCTGTAAAGGCTAGGAAACAATGCAGTTTTGGCCTGCACAGCGCAGAGCTCTTCCCTCTTCTCTCTTCAGGCGAAATCACCTCTTTTTACCTAAATCTTTGATTTCTCCCTTAATTCTCCACCAAATTCTTAAGTGTCAAAATCTCATACATTTCAAGCTCTATCTGATATTGGAGTTATTTTGTGTATAAATCACCTCTTTCTATCCCAAATTCACATGTTTATGTCTGAAAGTATTATTTATTCAAATTTTCTTTTTGATTTTTAATGATGATTTAGGCATTGTTTAAGCATAATTTTTGTACCTTTGGATTCCTTGGAATATTATCTACATTTTGGTACCAATTTTGGGCCATAATATTTCTATAAAATTTTAGGTATTTTTCTAACTAGCAGCATTTGTGTCTTTTCACATGGGTTTGAATTTTTCGCTTGAATTCTAGTTCTTATTGATTAATTTAGGCCCATTATTAATGTATAAGCATTCTTGAGGCCTGATGTTAGATAATTACCCATGTTTTTAGCAACATTCACTTAATTAAGCATGATTTAGAGTCTTTATTTGGCTT
Organism: Pinacopodium congolense; assembly: GCA_028565735.1. Lineage (NCBI taxonomy): Eukaryota > Viridiplantae > Streptophyta > Magnoliopsida > Malpighiales > Erythroxylaceae > Pinacopodium > Pinacopodium congolense. The sequence goes on from JAOXYD010224850.1 coordinate 8,524, forward strand.
ATGCTTAATTTTGGTGTTTCAGTTGCTCTATTTAGGTCCAATATGCCTCCTAGATAAGTTCAAGGCATTTCTAGATCACAAAAGAGGGTAGCTAGAGATGTATCTCATTTTACGTGTCTTGAGAATGTGGATTGGTATGATGCTCGTCTACCAAATAAGTTCATAGATGAGAAATCTTTAGCTCCAGTTTTGGATGCAAAATTTCAGGTCAGTGTTGTATTCCATACGTTAGAATGGGACCCTGTTTTGGTATTTGCTGGTCCTTATTATCCCAACCTCGTATGTGAATTCTATGCTAATATGGAAGAGAAGGATGCTGAAGGCCTTCTCGACATTCAATCCACTGTTAGAGGAGTGCTTATTAACCTCACCCGAGCTTCACTTTCTCGCCTTCTTAATGTGTCGAATGTTGGTGAGCCTTATCATTATCGAGTATATCAGATTCAAGTTGATGATGTTGATTCAGATCCCATCTTTACATTTAAGGCTACCCGTACTATTTTGGGTTTGATTCAACCCACTGGGAAGGACTATTTTTCAACATATCAGTTATTTATTCAGGGGCGGATCATAGTGGCGCTTATCAGTTTGAATGTTCTACCTAATGCTAGCGGTCTGAACGAGATACAGTATGATGAGTTCTACTTTTTACATAAGTTTTATCATACTTTAGGAGCCATTGAGGGTTTTCCATTGGCATCATTCATTCTTCAGAGCATGAGGAATATGGTTCGATCAAAGCATGCCACAAAGAATTTCTATTTTCCAGCTTTGATTACTAAAGTGCTTACTCAGGTTGGTGTTTCATTTGAGGGCCAGATAGCTATTCAACCTATGCCCACTTCCATTATTGGTTACCCTCGCCTAACTCTTGGCAATTTGCTAAGGTCAGGGGTGTTTGGAACAATTTGACTTAACAGCCACTTCAAGAGGGTGAACATGTTGATGTTGATCATAAACCTCCTCCACCATCTATTCCGGTTGAAGACATGGCTGAAGGCATGGATGAAGCTTCTTCAAAAGCTACTTTACTTGCTCTCGATATTCCTCCTTCCATCCATAGGCCATTTCCAGCAGCTGTTAGCAGACCTGACCCTATGCCTTATTCTTCAAATCAGCTGGATCATATCGAACAATGCCTTACTCATATGGAATCCCGCAAGATCTCCTATCTTCTCATATTGAGGATGTTCTTCAGTAGGATGGGACAGTTCAGAGCCAGATTTCCACTCAGTGGGATTTTGTTCACGATTGATTGCCTCTACCAAGTTAGCTAATTTCTTTTAGCTATTCGGCTAGCCCTTTTGTTCTTGGCTAGCTTTTTCGATAGGGTTTTTTGTTTTTGGATGACCCCATCTACTTTGCTTTTATGTATTTCTCTTTCGTTGTTTTTAGTTATTTTATTCTTTTGTTATATGCCCCCTTTTAGGTACATTATTGATATATTTATGCTATGGAGCATTCTTTTTCTTTTATTATTCTATTTCACTTGTACTTTTATATTTCTAATATTTTGTTAGCTGCTAATATCAATGGTTGCTTGCATTATGCCCAGCTCATTCAAGTACCATTTCATTATTAGAGTGTTCTCTATTCCTTTTCTCCTCCATTCTGTTTATCATTGCCATTTTATAACATTGGAGGATCAATGTTTATTTTAAGTGTGGTGGAGGGAATGATGTTATTTAATGCTTATTTTTACTTGTCCAAACGTTTATCTTTTTATCATCATTTTCCAATCAATCTATAATGTGTTGGGAAAAAAATTTTACTCTTGATCCTATCATTGGCAAGTTTTTCTCTTTTAAATTTCACTCTTTTAACAAAATAAGATGTTATCCTTTTGATTTTGATGATTGATGAGCTTTTGATCTTGATTGATTTAATGCTTTCAACAATTAAGTCTTAATGATTCACTATGACATTCCAGTTCTAAACTAAATCTTTCTAAGCTAAATGTTTCATCTTTGATGAAATTTCATTATCCCCTTTCAATGGAAAAAAAGTGGAAAAAGAAAGAAATGGAAAAGAAAAAGAGAGGAAAAATGCAAGGAAAGAAAAGAAAAGAAAGAAAAACAAAAGTGAAAAGTGAGCATTATTTTATTCACTCTACTGGCTTCTAACCAATTGGTTAGAGGATATGAGTGGTGCAAAAAGCCGGTTGATGAAAGATTGCTCAATCCGATAAGCCAGGGGTTTTTCACCATAAACTACTCACATTTGAGTACGAAAGAATAAGTGACTTCTCAACTAAAGCTAGATCCACGTTGCTTTTTCTTTTTAGTGCTTTAGCTTACGGATTTGGATTTGTGTTCATTGATTCTACCTCTTGCTTGGTTTATATTCATTTTATGATTGGAATCGAATTATGATCTTAGGATGAGTTGAAAAAAGCATAAACAAAATCAATTTCAATTTCAACTTGATTGGATGATTTAAATTTATAACCTCTTACTTTATCATATTGATTAAAGGATGAGGAAATTCTTTTCAATGGTATTGGTTGACTGATTGGGATTTCTTAAGATTATATGTTGTTGTAGTGATAAGTGTGCTTTTAGGTTATGTTTCTAGGTTGTTTTTAGATGCTTTAAGTGTTTCTTTGTGTGTTTTAGTTTCAGTTTATTTCTTCTTTTGCATCTTTGAATGATCTTTGAAGTGTTTAACTGCTTCTTTATTTTTTTTAGTGTTTAAGGGTGAATTTTGAGCTTATTTGAGGGATAGTTTGATGCACTTTGTTGGTTGATTTTACAGGTACTAAGATTGCAGACTTTGATGTTTCGAAGGTGCATTTAATGGCTTATTAGGAAGCCCTTTAGAGCTTATAGGGACATGAAAATTGGTGGAGACAAAGAGCAAGATGTTAGGAGTCTCCCGTTTAAATTTCAAGTCAATTGGAGCTCCGAAGTCGAAGTTATGGTCAAAAGAGTGAAGGATACTCGAAGCTGTCAAATAGGTCACCCTTATGACATCCCTTAGATAACCCTATGTCACAATCACGTTCGTAACAGTGGAGCTGACTCCTTTACGAGTTAAACACGTGATTTTAAGTGTTAGAACACTACTTTTGACATATATAAGTGTTCTAAACCCTAAGGAGCCTCCAACATTCATTAGATAACATCCAAGAAGAGGCAAGGAAGAGGTTTTTGGTAGCTAGCCAAAGGAAGCAACTCAATCAACCTTGGAAATCATCAAGACATATCAACACTCAGATTTTCCAGCATTCTAGAAGTGAAGACAAGAGCTTCAAGGCTTTATCTAGTTTATTCTTTACCCTCTTTATTACTTGTTTGAATGGAAAACATGATTGTTGATGGATTTATTGTTGTTATGAGTAGTTAAATACTTTATAGGAGTTATTCTTGAACTATTTTATGGAACTTTTGCTTTTTAATTCAATGAATGGATGTTTGTGATATGTATTGAGCTTAAACCTTGCAATAGACTGAGAGCGTGAGTTGGGTAACCTTGTAATAGACCAAGAGGGTAAGTTTGGTTATTGTGTTAGGTAGTACAACGAGAGTTGACTGCTAATAGACCTATACATATTCAAGTTTTTGCAAGTAGTTGAAGAGAGGTCTTGGCTATTTGTTAAAGATTACCTATAACATTGCTTAATATCTAGTTAAATGGTTAGGAAAGGTTAGTAAGGCTAGAGATAACATAATTAATCCTATTCTATTTTACTAGGGACAGTTAATTACACCTTAAGAGAGGGTAATTAAGCATTAAAAATTCTTTGGTCGAACACAATTGGATCATTAAGAGAAGAGGGAAGCAAAATAGGAATAGAACGATTCTTAATCTTAAACCTTGGTTATCAAAATCCTGCACTTTGTCTCAATTGGTTGTTATCACTATTTTAATATATTTTGCACTTTATTAATTCCTAAAATTATTTCTTCAACAAAGAAAAACATAAATTAAGTGGTGACTAAACTCAATCATTGTGGGATCCATATCTGTTCTTTACTATAAGTTACGACCCGTATACTTGCGGTTTTAAGTGTAAAAATGATATTTTGGTTTTACAACTAATCAATCAATAGGGTCTGACCTGTATTTTGACCAAAACGTTAAGGTTGTAAAAGTACTTTTTTTTCCTTTTTAAAAACCAATTACTAGATTATTTTGTGATTGGGAATTTATTTTTAAAAAAGACAACCATAAAACGATGTTTTTTTATGACAATCTCATTTAATAACTTCACCCATCAAAACAACGTCATTTTGCTAAGCTCCAAATAATAAAAACAACATTGTTTTGATGGGTGAAGCTGTTAACTGAGATATTTATAAAGCTATATTTTTACAGTTGTCTTTTTTAAAAGAAATTCCTAGCTATAAAACGACATCAAAACAATGTTCTTTTGATATGAAGAAAAATAATACCAAACACTTCATGTTAAAGCCACATCACCCGCTCACCTCAACATTACAGAGACATCTATGTCAGTAACACTGGCATGTCATCATCCTGATCAATTTCCATATGGCCAACTATTAATGAATCCCACTTTTTTTAAACTGCAAAAGGCTATGTCAAAAATTTGATCAAACTACTGTGGTATCTGGTGTAATTTCTAAAATATAAGGGAGTAAGTGAAAAACATTAACACCAAAGGAGAGCGGTGTAATTTACTCATCATTTTATATCAGCATGCTTTACATAGTATATAACCCATCTCCATAAACCATTGCAAACAAGTTTTCTATACTCAATCATTTAAAATTTTAAATCATACATTCTTCTACGCAAAAGATCATCTTATTATCAAATTCATAATTGGCATAATTTTATTTATTTGCTTTTTTATATCAACAATACTTATAACCCCTGCCTTTTTAGTTTTAGTAGTTTAATTCGCTAAACTGTCAGTTGGAGCACAATGTGTATCATCCTTGAAATCCTCTACTTAACATGAATTTCCTTTAACTTAGCGTCTTTGTTCTTACCTATGCATGCTGAAACTTGCTTTCTTTCCTTTTGTGAAATCTGTCGAATACATTCACACATTTTTGTCACTAATGTAAATTATTTTACCATATTAACTATGATAACTTAAACATTATTATGGCCTTAAATCTAACAACCAAATGCCTTATGTAATGCAAACATGAGGGAAACTTTAACAAATAGACATAAAATGCGCAAAATATAGAGGACTTCGTCCTACTTGAAGAAAATTTTTCACAAAATAAGGAGCTGCTAGAATGTTGTCAATTATAACTTCATTACTTAACCTTCTCATACATATACAACATTAAATCATATATGGCTAGTCAAATGTAATTAAAATTAAGTTAATAAATAACTTAAGATTAAGAAGAGGGCAGTTTTAAACATAACTATTCAATAGGTTTATCTACATCCATAAAGCTTTCCAAGAAAGCTCTATACCTGCATGCTTATATCCTCAACTGTAATATCTAAAATCTCTAAATAAGAAATAGTAAACTCCATCTAATGGTGCACGACACAAATATTTTTATATCCTACCTTCATTACTATGCATTCAGATATACAAAAGAAGATAAGACCAATAATAGTAATATATACTTCATACAAAAGAATGGTATTAAGTGACTAGCCTCTTATTATTTACATGCTGTAAACGTAAGTGTTCTGTTTAGTAAAATGTGACTAAACAACATTATTGTACTATTATACACAAAACGAGCAATAACTGTGTTTGTTTATGAAACACAATAAAAGTAAAATATGAAATAAAAAAATTAGAATTTAGTAAAAACCAAAGGAAAAATGTACCTACTAGGGTTTTATAAATAAATACATTAGGGAGACTCAGCGAAAGTTAGTTGCAAATCACCAACATCATAGTCTTCAATGTGTAAGAAGTTGTATTTAAGGAGGAAGTAGAAGTGTTTCAGATCGAACCTAATTGAGGAGTTTAGATGAAGACAGAGACACAGATTGGATGAAAACACTAAAACCATAACTTATTCTTCCTATTGTTACCATCATCATCATCTTCAATAGGTATGAGTCTGCGTTTAAGGAGCCCGGACAAGTGTTTGTGATAAGCTCTTCACCTCAAATAGGGTGAAGCACAAATCTTGAATCTACAATCCAATGATCCTTCAATATTGGGCAAGAATTTAACTAATGAATCATAAGATATTTTCGCCACACCCACAAAATTTAAGAAAGATAGGGGGTGATAAGGAATGGGTTTGATCTTTATAAGCACTTACTTGAATGAAAACCAACTCTTTAAAGAATACCACGAAAGGATTTCCTCTAAAATAATTCCAAAAGAACTCTCTATTTGTTTGATGAATATGAAAATCAATAAAGTATATTTAGCCCAAGTAGTTGGCCCGAAGATACTCAAAAAAGGCTAATTGTAACAAATGAGTTTTTTCAAGTTGTACAAGAGGTCTAGCCTTCTTCTTCAACAAGTCCAACACATTATTCTAAGCTTTGAATCATCATTATGAACTTATTAACATGTCTCCAAGTGTTTTAGCTTCTTCTCTTGTATATAGATCTACTATCATATTGTTAAGAGCCTCTTCAATAAATTTAGCCAACGATCATGTCATTGGACTTATAAGATTCTCTAACGGATCTTATATCCTAAAACTACTTTGTTGAGCTTGTTTAAGTGCTTCTCCTTGCTTCCTAAACTCTCCAACACATCCAACTCATTCTTCCTTGCCTGAAGTCACTTGTAATGCTTGATCTCCATTAGTTTAATGAAAGTGAAGTGAAGAATCTGGCTATGATAAAGAAAGGGAGAGGCTTTGATTTCTTTTTAGTAAGGCAAAGGAAGTCGATTGGTGATAGAGTGAAATAATTTTTATTTTCTCAATATACTCCTATGATTAAATTTTAAGTTTCGTTAAATTAACTTTGCTAATTTATAATTAATTTTTTGTATGTTAGTAAATGAAGACGGTGTGTAGTATTGTCGAATTGCAAATGAAAGCTTTATAAAAGAATTTCGGAGAAGTTGCCTATCATTAGTCACCAAGCATTTAGTATAATATGTTGTTTTCATCCATGTGCTTTTATTTTTGGGGTCCCAACATCAACATCTTAAATCGTTAGTATATGTGGTGCCAAGTTAATAAGTCTTTCATTACAAAACTTGTTTGGAAAAAATATCATATTAACCTTAACGTTTTAATTTATATTTAGGTCAAACCCTAATATTTATAACAATAAAAAAGAATCCTAACGTTTTATAGATATTAAAAAAGAATCTTAAAGTTAAAAAAAAAAAGTTCAAAAGACAATTTTGTACAAAGGGTTAGATCATGGTTCTTTCCAAATATTTTTGAAATTTTATGATTCTTTTTAAATACTTTTAAAACATTAGGGTCTGACTTGAACATTATGATATATTAGGATCTGACTTCAATACTAATAAAATTGTTAGGGTTATAATGACATTTTTGCCAATTAAGTTTTAATAAAAATAAACTAAAGATTTTATTTTTACATATTTGGAATTATATATGTTAATTATATTAGTTAAATTTTATAATGACTATATCAACTAATTTAATATTCTAATTTTGTATACAATAAGATTTAGAGTCCCTATTAATTTTGATAAATTTTTTGTTCATATTCAATTATTCATATATTTAAAAAAATTCCTAGGTAATTTCCTTTAGTTATAGTTTCTAAGATTATTTTTTTTGTAACTTATGGAAAAAAAATTTAGAGGAAAAATCCTACATTTTACTTATCCTCCTTAAATACCAATTTTATTAAAATTTGTATAGAACTAAAAGAGAAAAATTTATAAAATTTAAATGCTTCCAATTTTATTTTTACTATTCATAACTTATGTTTTGGATAAATAAAATTATTTTATTTATAGTCTATCACTTAATTTTTAAACATTATCAGTATATTATATTTATTTAGCTTTATTTAATTTATAATAAAATAAGAAACTAAATAAAAATATTTTTTTGCTTAAAAAATTGGGAAGAGATTTCCTTTAGCATAAACTTTTTGAAGCAGAAAATTCGCAAGTGGCTTCGGTTACTAATGTTTTTCAAAGCAGACCGGATATCGAATTTGTAAATCGAGATATTTAAGGTTTAGAAGTTCAGCCGATATTAAATCGTTATAAAACATATATTAAACTGATATAGGATAATAATATATATATATATATATATTATAAAATAAATATATCTATTTTACTGAGAGTCATGACAACAAGATTGATAACATAAAATATGTTGCTTGAAGCACTTCAAAAGGAAAACTCACCTAATGGATTTTGGTTGATTCATTGCTGCCCACTGGTTATAGATATCTGCTGGTGCATCAGGCAAAGGACCAGCTGCTGGCCCTTTCGAATTGGAATAATGCAAGATGGCAACTCCTGTAACTCTTTGCCAAAGTGACTCATTCACATAACGAGCACTCGCTACAATGTAGTAATCGCTAGTTGCATTCTGATCCATGGTAACCAAAAACGAATATGATTGGCCAACATGGATATCAAAGCTGGTATAGTTTTGCTGTACAGTGTAAAGTCCGTCTGTTTCCACAAGAAGCAGATTGTGACCCTGAATTCTGAAGTTCAAACTTGTTGAGGTACCAACATTGTGCACTCGAACACGATAGGTTTTGCCTGCAAAACAAAGCAATTGGAATTTATTTGCCTGTCCAAAAAGGTTGTCACTCTACAGACCCTGACATAGAAGGGCTTACAAATCTTTCCCTAAATTTAGAATGGAGGCCTCAAGTATTCCAATATACCTCCAAAGAGAAATTGCCATTGCCATATAAAAGAACAGAAAAAACAGTGTGCCAGTGACATTTCAACAAAAGAAGTATTAATCTGGAAACAAAATTCTGTTTTATCTATTTTATCAAACTACCAACACAAACACAGAAAACCCAATGGCTTCAAATCGAACATTACCTGGATCAACATTGATGGTCTCATAGTCAATACCATCAGGCACCAAAGTTGTGTTGTACCTATATGGACCCTTCCCATTAATTAAAACTCCATCTGGCATTCCAAGTTCTTTCCCAGATTCAAGGTCAGTCCTCAAAGCCTTAAATTTTAATCACCATAAAAATTGAGTCATGAAGCCATTAAGCTACAATCTTATAAATACTACAACACACATGTAAGGCTTTTCTACTTCAAATACTAACCGTATGATTTCGAGTATACCAATCCCCAATGATAATGATAAAATCACCATCTGGTTGCGCAAATGGGATGGGAATAATATCTCGATTATTAATGATGAAGGGACCAAAGCCACCAGATGCCCTTTGAAGATTAAGAGATGGACCATAGAAATAGCTCCCAATCTGATCTTTCACTTGAAAATTGTAAGTGAAGTTCTGTTTTGGAGGAATGGGACAAGTCGTTCCCAGAACACCATCCTGCCATGAATCACGTCTCATTTGGATCCCAGGCCTGAAAAAGTCAAAGCCAACCATTTTCTTTAGAAACATCTTTACAAATGAATTAAGACAGAGAGCAAATAAAGGGGCCACAGTAAAACCTACCAAGTCATCAAAAAATTTTCATCCAGTTGATTGTGCACATTAACAACAACATTGTAATTAGTAGTGGCGTTAATAAGAGGACCAGGAAAGTTCCCATTGATAGCTATAACCTGCCATCACAAATGCAATGAAACACATTAAATTATTTATTAAAAAAAAGGAAAGGAGAACGATAGAAACCCAACAGCAACCTCCATCTAACTTTAGTCTATTTTAGAGTCATAACCTACTGCTAGGAAGAAGTGGCACAAAAGAGAAAAAGCCCTCAACTTTTTCCCGTTCAAAGTCCAGTCAACAATGCCAAGACCCTTGTTCCACTCAACCATCACAATACGGTACAAGCTACACAATCATTTTACAACAAAACAACTCCAAGGAGTCGAGAAAAGGAAAAAAGAACAGATATTTACTCACTAATGAGATCATGTACGCTAGCAACAAGACTAAGAGCCCCACACCAGAAACATACAACATTAAGCTGAACAGAACAATCCCATAAAAAGAAAGCAACTTCCAAACTAACAAATCAAAATCA
>JAOXYD010224859.1:0-18583 GCA_028565735.1 Pinacopodium congolense
TAGGGAGTGAGACTACTTATGTCGAGGAAACAAGCAAGCAAGCCACAAGGGGAAGATCAAGGTCGAGGGAGGTCTTGGTAGACATTAATGCTAGGCTAGCAAGAGTGGAGCTTGCCGTAGCCGAGGGCCAAGAGAAGTTTGAAGAGCACAATGGCTGCATCGAGGAGCTCGAGAGTGGGAAGGATGAGCTCCATGAAGAGATGCAAGGTGCTTTGAACGAAGCCCTTTCTAAATGTCTTGACCAAGTGGAGGCCTTGAAGGGAATCTTCCGAACCGAGGTTGCTTTGCTTAGAGAGGAGCTCGAGATGATTTCTAACAAGTTAAAGGAGACCAAGGATGAGTTCGTGATTTGCAAGAAGGCAATCGCTCAAGGGGGAAGCGTTGCCATCCCGACGATGGTCACCAATCTTTCAAGGATGGATGTTCCGAAGCCCAAGGCTTTCAAAAGGCAAAGGAATGTAAAAGAGGTGGACAACTTTCTGTGGAACTTGGAGAATGCACCATCAATATACGGGCTGAGTTTAAAAGGGAACTCAAGAGGCAATTATATCCGGAGAATGCCGAGGAGAAGGTAAGAGCCAAGTTGAGACGCCTCCACCAAGATGGAAGCATAAGGGACTACGTGAAGGAGTTCTCGGAAGTACTTTTAGAGATCCCGGATTATCCCAATAAGGAGGCCTTGTTTGCATTCAAGGATGGTCTCTAAAATTGGGTGAAGATGGAAATATAACGTCATGGTGCACAAGACCTTGCTAGTGCCATAGCCATTGCCGAATCCCTCATCGAGTTTTAGAAGCCCGAGAAGCCTAAGTCCCACAAAGACAAAGACAATAAGGAGAAGAGTGGGGGAGACTACCCGCATGGTAAGGGAAAATTTCACAAATATGGAAAGTACGAGAAGGGCAAGAGCATCAAGGAAAACCAAGGTAAGGAGAAATTCCAACCAAAATGTTTCCTTTGTAATGGTCCTCATAGGATAAGAGATTGTTCGAAGAAGAGCAAGCTCTCGGCAATGTTCGAGGACAAGGCGGAGACTAACTAACCCGAAGAGGAGAAGATATGTTCCTTACAACTCCTCAATGCGATCAAGAAGATGCTGAAATCCGAGAAGAAAGGTCGTTTATTCGTGGAGGCCAAAGTAAGCAGCCAAGTGGTGAAAGCGTTGGTGGACATGGGAGCTACCAACAACTTCATTCATGTCAACAAAGCAAATCGGCTAGGCATCAAGTATAGTGGCGAAGAAGGGTGGATTAAGGCTGTGAATTCCAAGCCTACTTCCATATATGAGAGTGCCCGAAATGTGAAGGTATGCCTTGGTGATTGGTGTTGTTTAATTAACCTTACAGTTATTTCGTTGGATGATTATTCGTTAGTGCTCGGCATGGAGTTCTTCGATAGCGCGAAGGTGATGCCAATCCCGTTTGCCAATGCCTTATAGTTCTTGGAGAAAGGTAAGACGTGTATGGTCAAGCTATCAAGGGAGACGAGTAATCCATCCAAGCATGTTTCGACCATCCAACAATTTGAGGGGAAGTCACTCGGCATGCCGAAACTTCCACCAAAGGGGAAGGTGGATCGTGAGAGCATGATGCGAAACAAGGTACCTCCCGAGTTTGATAGAGTAAGGAGGCAACCGAAGGAGTTGATGGGTGAAGAATCCAAGTTCATAGAGAAGACGAACTTAGTGGTATGGAGCCACACTCTCAATCGTCCGAAGATAACATGGAAGTAAGCAAGTTGGTAAGCTTTTGTAGCATCGTGCGACTTGGTGATGAAGCCAAAGTCGAAAGGAGCAACTGTGGGGAAGGATGCTCGATGGAAGGCAACTTTGGGAGCCATCACAAGTCCGAGAAGTCCTTTGGCAAATTCCTTCAATGTGATGAAGGAGCAAAGCCCATAAGCCATGAGTTTGAGAGAATTGGCAAGTCGAGCGAGGACATGCTGATTTGGGCACAAAAGTGGGACTACCGAAGGCAAGCAACCATTTGGGCTAAGGAGGCAATGGTTGAGGAAGGAGAACAAAGAGCATATCGAAGCCTACAAAGCCGAAGCGACAAGGATGTCGTCAACGTGAGTGGGGGAGAATGTCACGAGCCAGTTGAATTTCCTCTTCATGGAGGTTAATTTTACTAGAAGACCTCAGAGTTCTCTTGATTTCTCTAGGTCTCTCTAGAATGTTCTCCACAATCCTAGAGTTATGTGGAAGACTCTAGATTAGTGGAGATAGATAGAGTAAGCACTCTCTAGAATGTTCTTCAGAATCCTAGAGTTATGTGGAAGACTCTAAATTAGTGAAGATAGATGGAGTAGGTAGAGATCTTTCTAGAGAATCAATGTATACCGTAGGATCTTTATAATCTCCACCGTCCATTGAGGAGGTGGAAGGCTATAAATAGCCTTAGGGTCTCATTTGTACATAACATCCAACATCCCACAAGTGTAAAGCATTCTTGAAGCAATAGAGAGCTATCTCCAAGTTCTCCAAAGTTCTTATGTTATTCTTGCCATCTTTCTTCCTTAAAACTTCTGTGAGTATGTCAACTTAAGAACTCTCAAAGTAGTTCTTGTTCAAAGGCTAAACTAGCAATCTTAAGCTAAGGTAGGCGTTTTAAGGAGTGGAGTTGCTAGTGCCACACGGTTCGTTGGTAGGAAAAGACCAAGCCCGTGACACAACACACGTACCCGCTGGATTGCTCCATATATCAGGGCCTTTGGATCCAAGACATTTTTTTAGGCCTATTTTGAACTGTTATTATGGGTTTTAATTAAGGTGTTCTATTTTGAGTTATCAGATGATCAACTAATTTATCAAAGTTTGGGTCAAAGCAATATTTTTGAGTTTATAGACTTTAATTTTGATTTATATGACTACATTTTGTGAATATTTTTATACGTAATATAATATTAAAAATATTAGTGTCATATTATGTTTTTTAGTTGGTATTATGAAAATTTTATAATATGTCATAATTGAAATTAAATTTTCATATTATATATTGTTTTTTATACATGACATTGCTATGATCAATGATAGTTAATTAAATTGAATTTTTTCATATATTAATAGAATTCATTAATTAATTGTGCAATTAAATATTTATTACATGGAAAGCTTGTTAGTCACCAAAGTGGCATAACTTGACAATTATTTAGACATTTAATTGTGAATTTTCAATTGTTCATATTGATATCATATTATTAAAATGACATAAAAATTGCACTAAACAATTGAGATCATTAATTATAATGTTAGGAGATCACTCAAACATAGACTATTGCTTATAATTAATGACATTAAAGGGACTTATTAATATATTTGATTAATATGATTGTATATATAAAGATAACATACATATTAACTAGAATATAATTGATTGTCCATTATAACGTATTTTGTTGGCATTATTATAGGTTACAGTTATGTATTTAAATATCATATAAAGGTTAAATTTAAATACATAATATAAGTTATTGTTTGTTTGAATCTATTTAGGTTTACTCAAAGTATTAATGCATGAGCTCTATGTTATATTTGCAGCATCTACAAATTTTTTTACTCTAGGAAATGAGCTTATTAAGTTTAATGATCTAAATTATGCGGATTAGTCTGAATAAAGCTAGTTCTAACTTGGTGTTATGGATTTGGATTAGCAATAGTTTCAAATACAGGGCCTACAGCCATAACTGAGACTAGTACCAATACTGACAAGTCATTTTATAATGCATGGAAAATGTCTAATAGGCTGAACTTGAACTTGAACTTGATGTGAATAATAATCGCAAAAAAATGTTAAGTTGTTAATGCCTAAAATGGACAATACAAAGGAGTTTATGTTAAAACTTAAAGAATACTCCCAATCAGATATAACCGACAAGTCCATTATAAGGGCTTTAATAATTGGTCACAACCTATTCATGATCATATAATACATACAAAAAATTTAGTAGCAAAACTAAAATCAATGGGTATGGATGTAAGTGAGTCCTTCCTAATACAGTTTATTATAAACTCGCTTTCTTTTGAGTTTTTTCAGTTTCAGGTGAATTACAACACCCTTAAGAGAAAATGGAACCTTTAAGAAGTTAAGGTCATGCTGGTTTAGGAGAAAGAGAGGTGAAAGAAATTGAAGGAACACTTTATTCATCTCACGTTTCATCAAGGAGCTAGTAGCAGTAAGAAAAAAATCAAGAAACCAAAGCAAAGATAAGGACAAAGCCCTAAGCAAAGTTAATGAGAGCTGAATCCATAAGGAGAAGAGGTGGTACTTTTGTAAGAAATCTGATCACATCAGAAAGGATTGTCCAAAAAGAAAATTTTGGTTTAAAAAGAAAGGTACATACTATATTTTAGTGTGTTTTGAATTAACCCTTATTAAAGTGGTTAATAATATCTGATAGTTAGATTCTGGTGCAACTACCTATGTGTCACATGTTACACAGAGATTCCTTTCAATCCAACTGATAAAAAGAATTGAAAAGTTCTTCTATATGGGGAATATAATAAAGGCACGAATAGAGGAAATTAGGATGTATAAATTGATCTTAGACACTATATTTCACCTGGATCTAGAAAATTGTCTTTATATTCTTGAGTGTGTTAGAAATTTAGTTTCTTTTTTAAAGTTGGATTATGTAAGATTTACCTTTAAGATTGGAAATAGTATATTTTTTTCATTATATAAACACAAGTACTATTATGGATCTAGTACTTTATTGATTGTTTATATTTTTTCAATCTTGATGTTAACTTTGCTTAATTTCTGTTTGATGTTGATCATATTATAAAAAGTAAACGTAGTGCGTATAATGAGTGTTTTACTTTTTGTGGTATAAAAATTTAGGTCATATATCTAAGGAAAGAATACTGAGGTTAGTGAAAAATAAAATCTTACCTCAATTGAATTTTTTTGATTGGGATATATGTATGGATTATATTAAAGATAAGCAAATCAGACACATAACAAAGCATCCAGCCATAAGAAATAGTGAACTACTTAAATTTAATATACACTAATATCTGTGGTCATTTTGACGTTTTTTCTTAAGCCAGTGAAAAGTACTTTATCACTTTTATTTATGTCTTCTTGTGATATTGCTATCTATATTTACTACATGAAAAGAGTTAATCTGTGGATATTTTAGAAGTGTTCATTAATGAGACAGAGAGATAATATGTGCACAATACACATTGCCTGGTATACCATAACAAAATGGTGTAGATAAAAGGCAAAATTGTATTCTTATAGACATGGTTAGGAGTATGTTAGATTATAGTATTCTACCTTTATTGTTGTAGATGCATACATTAAAGATTGCTGCATATCTGGTTAATAAAGTTCTTAGTAAAGCAGTTCTTAAGAATCCTTATAAATTATAGATAGGAAGGAAACCTAATTTAAGATACCTTCACATTTAAATTTACCTAGCAGAGGTACAGATGTATAATCCATACGAAAATAAGCTGGATGCGAGAATCGTTAGTTTTTATTTCATCAGTTATCTCGAAATATCAAAAGGGTAGAGATTTTAACATTCTAATCATAGCACGAGAATACATAAGTCTAGTAATACTCGGTTCATTGAGAAGAGTCAAATTAGTGGGAGTGAAGAACCATAAAAAGTAGATATTTAAGAGAATTGAGTAGAAACTCCCCTATTATTTTCCCACTTGTTGTCCCTCTTATTGAATCATAGTTATATAATATACCATAACAAAAAATTAATACTTTAACTTTACAAGTTAAACATATTAATGATGAAACAACTAATGATGTGCAAGTTATACATGAATAAGTAGTACCATAAGAAATAACATTACGAAAGTTTGTAAGACAGAAAAGATAAATTATTTCGAATGACTATGTGGTTTATTCATTTGAACATGAATATGACTTTAACATTGATTAGGATCCAGTTTCATTTAAATAAGCCATGGAATGTAACAATTCTAAAAAGTGGTTTAATGCTATGAAAGAAGAGTTGAAATCAATAGATGATAAAAAAGTCTTATAATTTGAGTTCCTAGAAGATGCAAAGTAAGTCAGTTATAAATGGGTTTTTAAGACCAAATGAGACTCAAAAAGCAATATTAAAAGGTATAAAGCCAAACTCATTATCAAATATTACACTAAAAAAGATAGCATTGACTACAAAGAGACTTTCTCAACAATTTCAAAGAAAGACCCTTTAAGAATTATTATGGGTTTGGCGACTTATTATAATTTAAAGTTTCACTAAATGGATGTAAAGATCGTCTTCCTAAATGGTGGCTTAGAAGAAGAAGTGTATATGGATTAACCGAATGGTTTTGTGATCACAAGAAAGGAACATTTAGTGTATAAGTTAAAGAAGTCAGTATATAGATTGAAACAAACTTCCTGATAATGGTATCTTAAGTTTAATAATACCATTACATCATATGATTTTATAGAGAATACCGTTAATCAGTATATTTATAAAAAGGTAAGTAGGAGTAAGTTCATTATATTAATCTTATATGTTAACGATATTCTTCTTTCTGCTAATGATACAGTTTATTATATGATGTAAATAATTTTATCTCTAATAATTTCAAAATGAAAGATATATGGAGGCATCTTATGAGATAGGAATAGAAATATTTTGTGATTAATTACAAGGATTGTTAGGATTGTCTTAAAAAGGTTATATTAAAAAAGTCTTAGAGAGATTTTGAATGGAAAAGTGTTATGTAGGAATAGATCCAATTAGAAAAGGGGACAAGTTTAGTAAAATGCAATGCCCAAAAGATAATTTGGAACATAAGGCAATGGAGTCTATACCTTATATGTTAGTAGTTGGGAGATTAATGTATGCACAAATATGTATTTGATCGGATATTAGTTTTTCTATTAGAATGTTAAGCCGATATCAAAGTAATCCTGGAATGAACTGCTAGAAAGCTACAAAGAAAGTATTTAGATATTTACAAGACATAAAGGATTATATACTTATATATAGAAAGTTAACCCATATTGAATTAATATGTTACTCGGATTCAAACTATGTCGGATGTATAGATTTAAAGAAATCCACATTCGATTACATGTTCCTATTAGGTGGAGTAACAATTTTATGGAAGAGTGAAAAACAGTCCGTCATTGCTACTTCTACTATGAAGGCTGAGTTTGTGGAATGCTTTGAGGCCATTATTAATTTATTGTGGTTGCAAAATTTTATCTTAGGTCTTGGCATTATCGATAGTATAGTTAGATTGTTAAAAATTTATTGTAATAACTCCACATTCATTTTCTTTTCTAAAAATGAAAAGTATTTAAAGGGTGCGAAACACATAGATTTGAAGTACCTATTTGTGAAAGAAGAAGTGCAAAAATATAAAGTATCAATTGAGTATATTGGTATTAATCTAATGATAGCGGATCTGTTATCTAAAGGATTACTACCCAAAACATTCATTAGCCATGTTGAACAGATGAGCCTTATGGATAAGTCCTTAATAGTATAGTATTATGGTGTATGTATATATATATATATATACATATAATTGTCTTGCTCAGTTTTGTTTTGATACTTATGAATTCAATTACAATTATGTTTTTCACCTATTTACTTGTTATCCACATTATATTGTATACAAGTATTGTTTTGTGAGATAACAATTACAGTATTACTCACTAAAATTTTTATGAGTTGAGTTGATTATATGATATATGGAAGGAATTATGTTGTTAATAACTTATGATCCTCATGATCCAATCATCTCAATTTAATATCGGATAACTTGATAGATTCAATATATGGTGTGCACTTAAAATTTTGTTGTTGAATCACCAAGTCATAACATAGGTCAAGTGGGAGATTGTTCGATTAATTCTTAATAAAGTTACGTATGTAACTTGTGAATTAAGTCCAATGAAAAGGACCCAAAATGATGGTTATCAATTTTTAAAAATTTAAAACTTAAATAGATCCATAGACCCTTTCCCTCTCTTTTTTAAAGAAAATAATACGATTGTTTGTTTCATAAGAGACTATATAGAGACTACAATTTAAAACTTTAAATAATTAAGTTATGAAATCTTTGTTGTATATAATGCCATGGATTTTTATTTATTTAATTTAGGACTTACTAAATTTTTTTAATATTCTTTTTATATATTGATACTTTTTCTCTTGCTTATTTTAGAAGTGTGGTACTTTCGAATCTTAATTTACAATTTTAAGATATGAAATTATAAAAATGATCTTTTATATAAACTATTAACTTTTTTTTTGTTCATCTTGGAAGTAAGAACTAATAAAACTCAGGACTTTTTTTAATTAAAACTTGTAATATATTTATAAGGTAAGAAATGACACTTTTGAAGGAATTAATTATGTATTCACATAATTAATTGAGCACAAAATTTCAACCATGAAGGTGCATTTGAATGATAGGAACAATCTTAATACAATAAAAAGGCTAGAAAAAAAAAGCTTGGTTTCATTATATCACATGTTTAATTAGATTGCTCGAGACCTAACTGCCCAGTTTAAAGAGAATTAGAATAATTGAATTGATCAATTGTTGAATAAGATAATCTTCACTGAACATGCTTCTACGAAAATTTTTAATATAATTTGGTTAGTTTAAAGGTTGAACTAGAATTATGGTTAATTTGTTAAAAATAGAAATGATTAACTCTAAGTTTACAACATCATAAGATTTGAGATTTTTAACTTAATGCAGCTATACTTGCCTTGATTACCTCAGAGCAAAAATATTCCTATCATTTTATGGTATAAGAATGGGAAATTTTCCTAAATTTTATGATATTTTTAAATTTAATCTTGAGCCAATTATATATATTTTGTAAGATACATTCTTTATTCATTAAATAATAAGTAAATTCATTATAAAACCTTATGAGCAAAATGTGAATGTAAAGCCTAGATTTTAAAACTCTAAAACCTAACCTAGAAAATGCAAACTCGACCCGACTCAACCTACCCATACTTAGTTATTAGGTTTATTTTGTTTTATTCTTCATTCGATCTTCTCCCTCCCTTATCTACATAGTTGGCAACCTCCCTCCTTGATTCTCCTTAAATTTTCTTCAAGAAACCACCACAATCATGCACTCTTTTCATTCTTTTAGTTTCATTAAGACTTCTTTCATCGTCTAGCTTCACAAATCATTTAAAGGCATGTTTAAATACTTGATTATTGTGATCGGGAGAGATTTTTAATATTTGGTGAAATCTGGGCAACATAAATGTAGAAAAAAAAGGGAGAGAATAGGGTTGCTGGAAAAGAGAAGGAAGGAAAGGAGAAAAGAAAAAGAAGAAAGAAAAGAGAAAAAAGGTGTTAGCCATGGGTGAAGAAGAAGAGAATAAAAAAAAATACAGAGGGGAGAAGATGGGAGAGAGAGCTGTAGGTGAGAGTGGTGAGAGGGAAAAGTAGGAGAGAGAAAGATAGGAAAAATATTGACAAAAATAAAATAAAATATTTTCAATGGCTAATTTGTAATTTTAGGGGGACTGGATGAGATTTGTGATTTTGAAAAGTTTAGGACTAATTTTATAACTTTTGAAAATTTAGGTTAGACTAGTAAGTTAGAAAAAATTTAGAGCATTGTTATTTATTTTATTTAGTCTAAATAAAATTTTCATTAAATAGGTGTCAAGAACGAATTAGAAGGAAATGAGATTGGAACGAAATAGAAAATTGAGGTAAGGATTAATTTAGAATGTATCGGATCTTATATACTATGTGAAAATGTAATGTTATGATTTTTTGTATAAATTTTGAGTATTTAAAATGCCTTATTTGCGAGTTTTGTATAAATAGTAAATAATGCAAATTTGTGTGAAGGATGGATTTAAATAGATTTTATTATGTGAAAATTTTGCTTACAAATCAATATTATGATTTGTATGAATTTTTAAAAGCGGAATATTTAGATTTTTATACGTATTTTTTGAAAATTGTAATCAAGATTATTTAGGCAATTTATACGATTTGAAAGTATCAAATTATGCAATGCGATTTATGAATAATTAGGATCTTTGTGAATTATGAATAAAAAATATTAATATTATGAAAATTGTGATTGTATGGAATATAGGTACATGATAGCGTGATGAATTTTACAATGAAATACTGAATGGTGAAATATGAAAATTTGTGAAAATTATTGAGAATTGTTTTATAGGTATAATTATACATTAATAGAAATTATGATTTAATCACAATGACATTAAATTATGGAAATTGCAATGATGAAATATGATGACATGACAGAGTAATAGTGAATTTGTGAAATATTAAGGAACCATAAAAAGGTAATAGTTTGTGGCTTGCATAGGTAGATTTATATTTGATGGTTTTAATATTGATGTTATGAGATTAATATTGATCATTAGACATGCGTCGATATATCCTGGGTTGAGGATGTCCTTGTGATTTATATTGGTATTCTAGAATAAAAATACCCAGGATGTTTCTAGGATGAGAAGTATCTTATATGATTTATTATGATGAGACCTGGTATTTTAGGGTGAAAATATCTAGGATGTCTTTAGGATGAGAGGTATCTTGTGTAGTCAATTTACCAACAGACCATTAAATATAACTCTATTAGGTTAAATGGAATCCTTAAATTAAGAAAAAAGTTAAATTCAGAATATAGAAATTGAAGAACTATTCTAGAATAATTTACAACTAAATGTCAGTCATATAAAGTATGATATTAATTATGATACATTGTAATATGAAATTTATAATGTTATATATATGTATATTCACTATGTTGTTTATATGAATTATGTGATGTATGACAGGTACATTCTATTTATTCATTATTAAGTTGGCAGCTCATTCCTTACCAAGTTTTTTTAAAGAATATTCAGTAGTTCCTAGATATTTTTGATTTCAGTTAGTGTTGGTGAAAAAGATCATGTTGCTCAACTTATTACAAGATACTATAGGAGTCACTTCTAGATAGTTTATCGTTATATTTTTTCTATTTTGATATCTTTATTATATGGTTATGATTGTTGGAATGATTGGATATTATTAAATTTATTGACATTAGGAATTGTGATTTTCATTAATGAATATTTCCCATTTTTATTTATGTAAATTATTTGGTTTATGGAGTTGTTATGTATTGGACTATTTGGATTATGAAATTTGTGAATTTAAGATTTTAAGTTGAATTAAGAATTGGAATTGAGGAAATTAGGGTTACTCAAATTGGAAAATTGTTGTGAATTGAGAATTGAAAGATGTATTAGTAAAAGTACTACATTAAATGGTATCAGAGATAGGTTTATGCTCCTAAGGTAAGAAAGTGTATTAATTATGAAGTCATTTATTTTCTAGGATGACATCCAATAATGCAACTGATAACCAATAAGAGGATAAGGAAGAGTTCGTTAACCCAAATGCATCAAAACAAGTAGGTGTTAGGACAAATCAAATACAAGTGGAAGCAAATTAAGGTCCTATTAGAGTGGTGATAGAACCGACTGTGTTGGCTGCTGGGGCTCCAACAACTGAGATATCGCCTTAATACATGCAGATTATTCAGTAGGTACTATAAGCCTAGACTTAAGCACAAGTTTAAGCCTAGGCCCAGTTCCAAACCTAGATGCAGATACAGATTGTTGCACAGGCTTAAGTACTGCCACCATCACTAGCTCTAATAGTTCTTAAAATTAATTGTAACTTTGAATGCTCAGGACATTAGGGATCAGGGAGTGTATGGATCCTATTGCATTAGAAGAGGTAGAAATTTGGTAAAATCAAATAGAAGTGGTTTTAAACAAGATGGATTGTACTTATGAGAAGTGCCTTCAATATCTCACATCACTACTTCAAGGTGATGCACTAATCTGGTGGCAATTAATGGAGAGAACTTATGAACCACATGTAATATCATGGGACGAATTTAGAATTCAATGATATCTACAGACTACGTATTTATAGAGACAGAAAGAAAACAAAAGTATATAGATATGGTATAGAGTAAGGAGATGTTAGGGACAGCTTATGAGAGGTGTTTTACTACATTGTCAAAGTATGTCCTTTAAACTATGGCAGACCCAGAGGATTGATGTTATCGTTTTGAGTATGAACTTCGAATCGATATTAGAAAGGGACTTGATGAAAAAATTATCGATTTTAAAAGACTACTAAATGCTACTCTTAGGATGGAAGAGATACTGAATCAAGAAAAGATGAGAAGTGAGATGAAGAGGGAGCAGTCAGATACTAGAGGTGAACCTAGTCAATCTATTAAGAAGACATCAAGGTATACAAGGTCAATTAGGGAAGTAATTATCAGATGGATGGTACAATATTTAGAGATAGTAGTTCCATAAATTTCAACATATTTGAGGGATTCAGTAAAGGGATTAGGAGCTAGAGTACTATCAGTTTACCTTCAGTTGGGTCTGGTAGGGGACTAAATCAAAGAATAGGAGGATCATTTACCTAAGGATTTGATTCAGACCATGGGGGATAAACTTATAGGAGCTTCCATTCAGGGTCATATTAGGGTCCCAGTAGAGGTAATAGAGCATATTATATATGCAGAGACAGAGGGTACATCAAAAGAGATTGTCTTATGTTGGGTGCTTTAGGTGCTGTGATTGGGAGTTCTGCACAGGAATATAATGACTCAGGAGGCAGTGGTAGAGGAGCTAGTAGCAGTAGAGATTGAGGCTGAGGTACTGACAGTAAGGGACATAGAATTATGCATAATAATATTAGGACATCATCAGTTCCATCCCATATATAGGCTAGAGTTTATCATATTACCAGAGAGGAGGGACCAACGGATAATGATGTAATATCATGTACGATTTTTTTATTTAATGTTAAAGCACATACGTTATTACATCCTGACTTTACACACTCTTATACTGTATCTGATTTTGTACTAGAAATTAGTTTGTTAGGGTATAGTTTGAGGGTTCATTTACTTGTGGAGAAGAGTGTAATATTGAATAATGTGAGGAAAGTAAGCCCATTGAGGATTGGTGAGATAGAGTTACTTGTAAACTTAATTGTGATAGATTTAAGGGAGTTTTATATGATATTGGGTATGGATCAGTTAACATAACACAGGGCAGTAATTGATTATTACGCTAAAGAAGTGACAATTAAGTCCTCAGGTAAATCAAAGATAATATTCGTAGGGGAATGGAAAGAGTCATTAGCTCGTGTTATTTTATCAGTAATAGTAAGATAGTTGATATTAGATGGATGTGATATATACTTGACTCATGTTGTAGACACAAGGGAAATAATTCCCAGGTTAAAGGAGATACTTATGGTTAGAGAATTTTCAAAAAATATTTCTTGATGACTTACTAAGTTTATCACCACTACGAGAGGTGGATTTCACGATTGTGATACGGCCTGGGATTGTCCCTATATCCATTGCACCTTACAGAATGACATTTGTGGAGTTACAGGAATTAAAAAGGCAATTGAAGGAGTTATAGAAAAAAGGGTTCATTAGACCCAATACTTTGCCTCGGAGAGTTCCCATTTTATTTGTGAAGAAGAAAGAAGTTAGTATGATATTATGTATTGATTATTTGTAGTTAATCCGTGTGACATTGAAGAATAAATACCTTTTGCCTCAGATTGATGATTTGCTAGATCAATTGAGAGGATTTATAGTCTTTTAAAAAAATTACTAGAGGTCTAAATATTGGAAATTACGAATAGTGGAGTAAGATATACCTAAAATTTCTTTTTGAATGTGGTATGATTATTATGAGTTTTTAGTGATGCCATTCGAATTCATAAATGATCCAACTGCTTTTATAGCTTTGATGAATATAACCTTTCTGGAGTATTTAGATCGGTTTGTGATTGTCTTTATAAATGATATATTAGTATATTCTAAGAGTAAGGAAGAGCACGAAAATCATTTGAGAATGGTATTATAGACTCTAGAAGAAAATAAATTATATGCTAAATTAAGTAAGTGTGAGTTATAGACTAAGCAAAAAATGTTCTTGGGGTATGTTGTGTCTAGAAAGGGTGTAAATCCAGATCCTGAAAAGATGAAAGCAATCATGAAGCGGGAGCTACTGAAAAGTGTGAGAAAGATCATAAGCTTCTTGGGACTAGTTGGATATTACAGAAGATTTTTTGAGGGTTTTTCAATAATAGTTAGCCCATTGACAAATTTACTAAAGAAGAGAGTTCCTTATCAGTGGATTGATTGGTGTTAGGAGAGTTTTGAAGAGTTAAAGGGGATATTGGCATCTAGTCTTATCTTGGTATTACCAATAAGTGGTGGGGATTTTGATGTATATACAGATGCCTCAAAGTTAGGATTGGGATGTATATTGACGCAGAATGGGAATATAATAACTTATGCCTCTCATCAATTGAGAACTCGTGAGGTAAATTACCCCACATATGATATATAATTAATAGTTATAATATATGCATTAAAGATATGGATACATTACTTGTATGAAGAGACTTTTCAGGTTTTAATGGATCATAAGAGTTTGAAATATATTATGACTCAGAAGGAGTTGAATTTAAAGTAAAGGAGATTGATATAGTTGTTAAAAAGGATTTGTACTATCGACTATCATATAAGAAAGGTGAATGTAGTAGCAGACACCTTAAGTAAAAAGAATTCAGAATTGTTAGCTAACTTGAGTGGAAGAAGTATAACACCATTAGTGGAAATGAGAGCTTTGGATGTTAAGTTGGAAGTAGATGATGTAGCTAGATTGATGACTACCTTACAGATTTAGACTCATTTGAGTGACTAGATTGGCGAGGCACAGACTTAAAAACCATATTTATAAAGGATGATGAAAAAATACAATAAGGAAAGAAACCTAATTTTTTAGTGAAACCAGATAGAGTGATGGTGATGGGAGTTCAGATATGTATACCAGATATGGATGGTTTGCAAGAGGAAATTCTAAAAGAGGCTCATTGTGCACCTTATGTAATGTATCCTGGTACAACCAAGTTATATCGAAATTTAAAACCTTATTATTAATGGTCAACTATGAAGAAGGATGTGACGGATTTTGTAGCTAAATATTTAATTTGTCAACAAATTAAGTTTGAGCATCAAGTTCTAATAGCTAAATGGAGACCTTTGTTAATACCAGCATAGAAATGAGAGAGAATTACTATAGATTTTATGGTAATTTTACCCAAAACTTGGTGTAGTTGTAATTCCATTTGAATTATTGTGGATAGACTGACCAAGTCTACCCACTTTTTACTAATTTAACAGATAAATCCATTGGATAAACTGGTTAGAATATATGTTGATGAGCTAGTGAGATTACATATGGTGCCTGTATCCATAGTTAGAGATCAAGATCATCGATTTATATCTCGATTCTAGACTAGTTTAAAAATAGCATTAGGTACTAAATTGAATTTGAGTGCAATTTTTTACCTGCAAATTTGAGCGCATTATTGAGACATTGGAAGATATGGTGAGGGCATGTCTATTAAATTTTAAAGAAGAATGGGATTTATACTTGCCTTTGATGGAGTTTTCTTATAATGATAGTTATCATTCCAATATATCGATGGCACCTTTTAAAGTATTGTATAAGAGATGATGTATAGATTCAGTATACCGGGATGTTATGGGTGCTAGGATTTTAGAGCGGCCAGATTTGATTTTAAAAAATGTAGAGAAGATTGAAGTGGTGTAATGTTTAAAAGCTGCACAGGATAGGCAGAAAAGTTATGTAAATCAACATAGACATGAGATGGAGTATGAGGTAGGCGATAATATGTTTTTGAAGGTATTACTATAAAGAGGTATAGTGCGATTTGGTATAAAGGGGAAGTTAAGTTCCAAGTGCGTTGGACCATATGAGATAGTTCAACGAATTGGTCCTTTGGCTTACAAGTTGGCTTTACCTCTAGAGCTATTTCAATTACATGACATTTTTCATGTATTTATATTGAGACGGTATTGATTAGACCCAAGTCATATCATCTTAAAACTGGAGATTGAAGTAGCTATATATTTGACTTATAAAGAAAAGCCAATTGAGATTCTAAAAAAAGAGATTCGACAATTGAAGAGGAGATAGATTCCTATGGTGCGCTTGTGATGGAGTTATCATCGGTCTTTGAGAGAAACCACGTGGGAAGTGGAAGGGCATGTACAACGATAATATCCCTATCTTTTTAAAGTTTGAAGTATGTAACTAAATTTCAAAATTGAATTTTTTTTAGGGGAAAAGAAGTGTAAAGCCCAAATTGTAAAACCTTAAAACCCATCTTAGAAAATGAAAACTCGACCCGACCTATACTTAGTTATTAGTTTTTTTTATATTCTTTATTCCATCTTCTCCCTCTCTTACCTACATAGTCGGTAGCCTCCCCTTCCCCATTCTCCTTCTATTTTCTTTAAGAAACTACTACAATCATGCACTATTTCTATTATTTTAGTTTCCTTAAGACTTCTTTCATCGTCTAACTTCATAAATCGTTTAAAGGTATATTTAATACTTAATTATTATGATTGGGAGAGATTTTTAATATTTGGTGAAATCTGGACAATATAAATGCAGAAAAAAGGGACAGAAGAGGGCTGCTGAAAAAGAGAAGAAAGGAAAGGAGAAAACAAAAAGAAGAAAGAAAAGAGACAAGAGGTGTCGGCCATAGGTGAAGAAGAAGAGAAGGAAATGAAAAAAAAGAGGGAGAGCAAAGAAGATGAGAGAGAGAGAGTCGTAAGTAAATGTGGTGAAAGGGGAAGGTAGGAGAGAAAAAGGGAGGGAAAAAACAATAAAATAAACTATTTTCAATGACAAATTTGTAATTTTAAGAGAATTGGATGGGATTTATGATTTCGAAAAGTTTATGACTAATTTTATAATTCTAAAAAATCTCGAATATAACAATCAATTAGAAAATTTTAGACCAATATTATTTATTTTATTTAGTCTAATTGAAAATTTCATTAAATAAGTTTTAGGAACGAAATAAAAGGAGACAAGACTGTGACATAATAGAAAATTGGAGTTTTAGAAATTCAAATAAGGATTAATTTAAAATGTACCTTATCTTGTGTACTATGTGAAAATGTGATACTATGATTTTTGTATAAATTTTGAGAATTTAAAATGCCTTATGTGCGAGTTTTGCGTAAATAGTAAATAATACAAATTTGTATGAAGGATGGATTTAAATAGATTCTATTATGAAAATTTTGCTTATAAATAAATATTATGATTTTTATGAATTTTTGAAAATAGATTATTTATATTTTTATATGTATTTTGTAAAAATTGTAAACAAGGTGATTTAGGCGATTTATGTGATTTGGAAGTATTACGTTATGCGATGCAATTTGTGAATAATTAGGATCTTTGTGAGTTATGAATAAAAAATTTGAACATTATGAAAATTGTGCTTATATAAAACGGTACATGATAGCGTGATGAATTTTGTGATGGAATAAGAAAATTTGTGAAAGTTATGGAAAATTATGTTACAAGTATAATTACGCATTGACAGATGAAATACGATGATATGATGAAGTAATAGTGAATTTGTGAAATATTAAGGAACCATAAGGAGGTACTAGTTTATGGTTTGCCTAGGTAGATTTATATTCGATGATCTTGATATCTATGTTATAAGATTGATATTGATCATTAGATACGTGTCAAAATATTTTGGGTGGAGATGTCTTTATGATTTATATTGGTATTATAAGATGGAAATACTCAGGATGTTTCTGGGATGAGAAGCGTCCTGTATGATTCATTATGATGCAATATGATATTTTAGAATGAGAATATCCAAGATATTTCTGAGGTGAAAGGTATCTTATATGATCTATTTGCCGACATACTATTGAGTATAACTCTACTATGTTAAGTGGAACCCTTAAATTAAGAAAGATGTTAGATTGAGAATATAGAAATTGAAGAATTGTTCTAAAATAATTTACAAATAAATGTCAATAATATAAATTATGGTATTAATTATGATGCAATGTAATATGAAATTTGTTATGCTATATATATATATATTCGCTATGTTGTTTATATAAATTGTGTGATGCATGCAAGGTATATTCTCTTTAGTCATTATTAAGATGACAACTCATTTCTTTCCAAATATTTTTTCGGGTGATATTCAATGATTCTTGAATATTTTAGATTTTGATTGGTGTTGGTGAAAAAGATCATATTGTTCAGCTTGTCGTAGGACGTTACAGGAACCACTTCTAGATAGTTTATCATTATATTTTAACATTTCGATATCTTTATTATATTGTTGAGATTGTTAGAATGATTGGATATTATTCAATTTATTGACATTAAAAATTTTAATTTTCATTAACAAATATTTATCAATGATTAAAAAATCAAATTGGACCAGTCGGTTTGACCCGGTTTATTCGAAACTGGTTGGTTTACTAGTTCGATTTTATTTAAAAATCGTTATATTAAAAAACTGGAGGGTTAAGGGTTGGACCGGTCAGTTTGATCGGTTTGACCTGGTTTAAATAACTGATTTAACTGGTTGGACCGGTTTAACCCGTTGGTCTGACCCTTTTCAACCCAATCCAACTCAACTCACCTCTCTCCA
>JAOXYD010224868.1:0-18583 GCA_028565735.1 Pinacopodium congolense
TTAGGCCTTTAACCCTTTGTTTCTTGAAAACACTCCCATTTTGAAACCTCAAACCCCATTAGCTTACCCATTTACAAGTTTAATAGTGTTAAGTGATGTATTATTTTGACATTTTTTGCTACAATTTTTTCTGAGATGAGTTGAGTGATACTTCTACTCTTAGAAAACATTTCATTTAGTTGTTATTTTGTTCATTGTTTTTTCATTATTATACAAAAATAAAAATAAAAAAGGGGAAAGAAAAAGAAAAAGAAAATATGATAAAGAAAAGAAAAGAAAAGAAGAAGGAAGAACATTTTAGTAGTATCAATAAGTGCGGAGTAGTAGTATATACATTTGTGTATCTCACAAATATATTTTGATATCCCTTTTATTCACTTAAGTACTTTAATCACATTACAATCCAAAACAAAGTCCTTTTGATCTATTTTTAGCATGTAATCATTGTAAAGAAAAATTGGTGTATTAGCAAGCCTATGGTAGTGTGGTTTTCTGTAGGAAGTTTGATCGGAACACTACCCATTAGACACTTGAAAGAAATTAGTGAAACCATGAGGAAGATTTATTTTGCATGCGTTTATACTTATCTTTGAGTGATGATTTCATAAGTTGAGTTTCCTTATGTGCACTAATAAAAAGTAGTCATGATATGTGTAGTATCTTGACACTTGAGTTGGATAAAGATTGAGGGTTGCATGCCTTTTCCTTTATGAAAATGAAGTGATAGAATTAAATGGTTGTCTTTTATTTGCTTAAGTACAAGAAATGGTTTAAGTGTGGGGAAGTTAATAGTTGTGCATTAGTATAGGTTTTTCTAAGTGTTTGGCATGTGTACATTGCATGATAGGTTGATATTGTTATATTTTAAGGCTTATTTTTTATGTTTTTATTTAGCATGATTTTCATTGTTGTTTCTTTTTTATTTTGTATTAGTTTGGGATAAGTCTAGATCATTTTATTTTTTTATTTGTGTTTTATGTTTAAGCATTTAATTATTGACTTTAGGTGAGAATTAAATTTAGTGGTGTATTTATTTATTGTGTAGGATGAATTGGACAAAAATGTTGAAGGCAAGAAGAGAACAAAGCTTTGTAAAGAGAATGCATGTAAAACTTAGGAAAACACATTTTCCAAGGCATCCATAAAGTGTGTGATTAGGTTAGGGCTATTTACAGCATAAAAGTTAAGCTTTCTACAGGAACAAGAAAAGATGCTTTGACCATTAAGATCTCTCTACCAATCTTTCACCAAATTAAAGACCCTTTTGATCGACTCTCCTCCTCTTCCATCCAAGATTTCACCAAGACCACCAAAATGAAGACCCTCTGACCATCCATATGTGAGAGCATCCTCTAGGAACAAGCAAACAAAGAGCTTTGACCATTTGACCAAGTCAAGAGCTCCTTTGACCAAGACCAAGGAGTTAAACCTCGTACGAGAGAACAAAAAACCAAAAATAGAAGAAGAGATGAATAAGACAAAGGAACTCTGGGTATATAAAAAAACAAAACATCGCTTTCATATATAGGAGTAAAAAAGAAAAAAAAATTCAAAAGAGAGGGAGAACATGCCACCGCATGCATTAAGCTTCCTCTCCATGCAAGTTTTCAAGCTCTAAGGGTGACAAGCTAGATTAAACCATCAAATTCTATTTTTTTTCTTCATATTTTCGCATATAAAAGGGAAGACAACCATCATTATATTTATTTTATTTTTATTTTTCTCCTTATGTTATGTATTTTGGAGAATATGGATATGATTGAACTTATTCCTATTATGAGTGGAAAAAGTTGCTTTAGGATTTTTTGTTTGAACTATTTGTGAATTTTCATTGTTGATTCAACATTATAAATGTTTATGTTATTTATTGAGCTTAAGCCTTGTAATAAATTGACATAGTGAACTTAATACTCTATTTTAAATGTATAACGAGAGTTAGCATTTAATAGACCTATAAATGACAAGTTATTAATTTATTAGGAAAAGATTTCGATAGAATGATATACTGTTTATAGGATTGCTTCACATCTAGTTGAATGTTTAGTAAAGGCTTTGTATATCGAGAGATGCCAAAGTTAATCCTAATTTATTTAACTAGTGACATTTAGTTGTAACTTGACAAAGGGTAGTTAAAATATGAGGAAATCTTGGGTCAAGCATAAATTGAATCAATTAAACTAGAGGGAAACAAATAAGGATAACGACAAGTCCTAGTTTTTAATATTGATTTTATCCGAGCTTTAGGTTGCCGTTTTGGCATTGGTAGCATTGTTTTCTTTTATCTTTATTTTTTTTGTTTTACTTATCATTTTTAAATTTGCTTCAATCGGTTTCTTAAACAAAGTACAGCCTGAATTATGTGATGCCTAAGCATAATACTTATAGGATCGATATCCTCTTTTTACTACAAGTTATAACTTGTATACTTATGGTTTTGAATCTAAAACCATTAGTTTTTTTTTCATTAAAAAGGTCCAAACTTATCACTTTAACCACTAAATAAAAGAACCTATGTTTTAAAATTGGAATCTCCTATAGTTCAACAGTTATCTTGCTAACTATAACAAAATCCTATATGTATAGATGGGATCGTTACATGAATGAAGAGTTATCATATGCTAGAATTTGTGTGAAAACTAAGATTAATCAAGAACTACCTAAATTTTTTTCTAGTAATGACATTTGATAAGTTTGATGACTTGGTTAAATATGAGGTTATAATAATATATAAATGAAGAACTACCCTACAACAAAAAGAAATAGAGTGGAGGACTATAGGAATGAAGGTCATGAAAGGTAATTACTGGGAGCTAATGGATCTCACTACACCCTTTAACGATAATTCTATGGTAGAACTTGATACTCGTTATGTGGATATCAGGAAGAATCTCCTTAATACACCTACAACCTTACCATTAGCCAGTACCTCTATAAGAAAAGAAAGGGATTGTATATTGAATAATTCAAAATATAAAAGTAAAAGAATGCACAATGATGGCATAATAACCATTGGAAGAAAAGGTATTGAGGAAACCACATTTTACACTAAGGAACCCGAATAATCTTGGTCTATAAACATTAGCAAGGTGACTCGAATAATCTTGGCCTATAACTGCTAGCAAGGTTGATAAATTTGAGGAAAGGAATAGGGAGCAAATAAGTCCAAGGTCATTCCTAATATCTATAAAAATACTACTTAATACAGAAGCAAGTAGTCTTGAGGTTTTAAAGATTCCATCTAGGAGGAAGCCAAGGAGGAAGACAAAGATGAAACTAAACTAGTCTTTTTCATGGCATATAATCTAATATGTCAATAATAGCAAGTAACGTAAAAGAGCTAATTAGCCATTAGAAGTAGTAAAACCCCTATGATTATATGTTATCTATTATGCTAATTTTAATGTGGCTTTTTAAAACCAAGTTAAAGATTAGTTAGTGTAAGCAACCATGTTTTTTGACATTTGATGGAAAATTATTACCAACAACTAGCACCATTTAATGGAAGCATTATACTTGCATATAATCTAGATATTTTAGAGATTTATGAACACCTTGCTACTGATTAGCACATACATCTATTAGCTAGTTTAAGATTTGTATAATCTCATTTTCATTTCCATAATTTATGCTACTAACCATGCATTAAATAGAAATGAATTATGGGAAATTCTAAAAAATCTTGGCTTCAATATCAAAGTTCCTTGTATGATAATGGTTGATTTTAATGCTACTGTTTATACATTTGAATAATAGGGAGATACATGTGCAAAATTCCATTGACCCATCTAATGATGTGTTGTAAAATGTGAATCTCAAAGTAAACAATACAAAGACCAATAAGGTAAGTGCAACTATCATTTCATAGTGTACTTTAAAATGAATCCAGTTATCAACATAAAAAGCTTGTATGATTACCAATACTACTCGTTTCTTTATTATCGAATCTACTAAATTTAAAGATTGATTAATTAAATAATCAAATAAAATAAATAATTAAAATCATAAATCGAGTACAATGTACTAGATTAAGAATGTAAATGATGAAGGTAGGACCTAGATATAAAATTCCCCAAAGACATTAACAAGTTCAATGTTTAATCTTAATTTAATGAATTACCTAATTTACTAAGATCATAGAATCACATAAGTGAATAATCTCCCTTAAGCAATATAATTCTTATCCTCGTGATTAATTAATGAGAATCTCTTATCAACTAAATCTCCAATTAGATGCATTACTTTGATCTATAGATTCTACTATTTTGGCTAGGTTTAAATCTAATCCAAGAAATTTATGTGAGTCATCACTAGCATCCCATGCAGTTATTTATGGATTGATCAATTCATACAGTTGATTTATCAACCTAGATAGAAGAAATCAAATAACAGAATTGAAATTACACGCAAAGCTTCCAATATAATACAATTGTATTTATGAATGAACATAAAGGAAATTAGGGTGTTAAATAATAACATAATGGACAAACATTGACCTATAAATATTAGGTTTCATCCCATTTAGGTTTTTTGAGAACTAAGTTCATAGCTATAAGCCTTATCGCACCTAAGAGGGGTAAATTGGAATTTTCTAAATTTTATAAATTAAAAACCTAGGACACTTAAACCAATTTTCACTTAAATGGAATCCTTAAACAAATATTTAACTTAGATGGAATATTATTCCATAATAATGTAAGTAACTCAAATTCACCGGATGTGTTTAAACCATCCATATGTTTTAAATAAAATAAATCCAAAATTTCAATCCTCATAATGTTATGACATGCCAATTGGCAATTGCACCTATTTTTTTGTAGTATAGCTACTATGAGTCCTCCTATCTTAGCTATCTAACATACAAAAAATGGAAGATAGATTGGTTAATTAATGAAATTAAACCAAAAAACTAGTGGAAAATTCAAAGATAATTTCATAAGATTTGCCAAGAAATTAAAAAGTTAGGACCAAAATAGTTAATCCTCTTTAGATGTATTCTTATTAAACACTCAAACTTGATTTAATTGATTGTCTAGATTATCTTAAACCATAGGTAAGACCAAGATAGTTAATCCTCTTAAGATGTATTCATATTAAACACTCAACCTTTATTTAATTTATTCTCTAAATTATCTTAGACCATAGGTTCCCTAAGAGCATTGAATACTCATGGTCAAGTCATGCAAGTCTTATTAATTTAATAAATCAAGTGTTTGGTAATATTATGTCAATTCATCAATTGAATGCATTATTATGTTCTATGAAACCTATTATTTTAATCAAGCTTGCACTTAAGCTAGAAATTTAATGTAAGCCTTTAGTTTAGGACTCCATGCAAGATGCATTACCTACAGCTTGATTTATTCATAGAATTGATTTAGTCTATCTAACATATGATATTATATAATTGGAGTTGAAGTTGTAGTCAGATAACATTTATTATCCAATTTCATTAACTCTATAATAAATTCAATGAAAATATAGAAATTCAATGTTAAACCAAAGGAATAATGTAATATTGTATCCTAAGGTTTATGAAAATCTAGATCCTATAAGAAAATTAAGTTCTAAACATAAATAAAACAACAACATTAGTAAATAAAATAGTAGGGATGAAGAAGCTCATGGTCATGGTTTATGAATCTCTTAACTCCTCTTTGATTATTGTTGAAAAACCAATCTTTATCTTTATTTTCATGATGTTTCGATCCAATTCTTCATTAACTTTTACTCCAAATCATGTTAAGATGGCTTAGAAATAACATCTAAGGTCTTGGTGGTGGCTATGAGACTTCAAAGAACAAAAGACAATGAGAAAGAGACCAAAAATTGGCCTAAGATGTAACCTAGGCTGACTAGGACACAAGTTGGGCCATGATCATGTACCAAATGATTTATATCTTTGTCCAAAATATGCAACCTAGGATACGACCCACAACCTTTCCAACTTTCAATTGTTATCGATCTTTTCACTATAAACTCTTTATCGCTTATCCTTCAACTTTAAAATTTGGTGTGAAGCTCAATAACATGATGTTCCTACTCCCTAAATTTACCCCATAACTATTTAACTCTAAAAGTGCATCTAATTTCTCACCAAAGTCCCTTACATTTTAGTTGTTGCTTATTTTAGCTTCTCGTACTCTTCTCTTAATTCATTCTCAATGGCTTATTCTATGGCCTTGATATTTGATGTAAAACATCATAACTTGTTGTTCTTTAAATTGGTTTAACATCTCATCGAACTCCAGAAGTGCATTAAAATGCTCCCCTAATTCCTAAAAAACATAAACAATAATAAAAAAACATTATAAGTAGCATTTTATTTAGTAATCAACAAATTATGCACCTAAATCAAATGGATTTGACATTCAAATATACGATTATGATTAAGAAAACATTCCTAAAAGACGTATAATTTCGATGCTATCAAATACCCTCTCACACTTGAGCTACTGCTAGTCCTCAAGAAATGACTTAAACATCCACTTAAAACAATCTTAATCCAAAGTTTAAAGTTAATTAAGTAGAAACAAAAACAAAGCAATGTAATTGATTTATTGCACAAATTAAAACTCTATATGAAAAAAAACGTTGTTATCACCTATAAGCACACCGTTATTAAATACACAACCATTAATTTACAACATTAAACAGCAAAGTTATTTCATATAGTTCATCATTCAAAATTGGTATAGGATGTTAAAGACAAGTAAAACAAAACTCAAATTGCACTTGGAGCAATCGATTAAAGGTCTTTTAGTCTATTCACATGAGGACAAACACCATGCCATGAATGTCCCTCAATTACTCAACCAGGGTACTCTTTCACCTTATTTGATATGTCATCCAGCTTTTTAACTTGCGGGTGAACATTTTTGTCATGAGCACCCCTAATTTCTTGACTAGATCATTGCCTTAAACGACTACTAGTACCAATCATACACTTCAATCTTTTAGTGTGAAGCGAATAGAGTGAAAATTTATGCTCACTTTATCACACATTTGTTTCATTTTCAATTTTTATTGAATATTAAAAATATAACTCCAAATTCACATAACAATCCATATGAAATGTCCCTAGATACTTAATATTATACATACAAACCATTATAATAGATTAAAATCACTTAGAATTAAAACAGAAATGAAAATTTTTTGGTTTACAAATCATTTAAGAATTGATTAATGCTTAACTAAATCAAAAGAAACAATTGAATTCATTATTAACAATTGACTAATGATCAAAGTCCTTCTATATAGTAACTATTAAATTTATAAAAAAATAAATTATCTAATAAATGATAGAGCATGCTCATCTTCCCCTAGAAATTAAGCCAATTTGTCCTTAATTTAAGGGATGAAAAATAAATGAAGCATAGAAAGTATTAAAAACATATGATTAAATTACTCCTATAAATATTGAAAACCAATTTGTAGGCATGAATTGAGGGGCATGTAGTCCATTCTAAGTGATTGAAACTTTGGATAAATTGATCAAAGCTCGTTTTCTTCCC
Organism: Pinacopodium congolense; assembly: GCA_028565735.1. Taxonomy (NCBI): domain Eukaryota; kingdom Viridiplantae; phylum Streptophyta; class Magnoliopsida; order Malpighiales; family Erythroxylaceae; genus Pinacopodium; species Pinacopodium congolense. Next base: position 7,515 of record JAOXYD010224868.1, read on the forward strand.
CTTTACTTGAATTATAACATTAAAGTACAAGCTAATAAAGAAGATTAGATTATAATGGATAAATTTTAAAAAATATGAAATCAAAAAAATAGAAATAGAAATTCTACATGATATAAATATTTAAAGCATTCATAACGATATGAAAATAAAAATCAAATATAATAATAAAAGACAAGTTAGCTAGTGTACTTGAAAAACAAGGATGTAGTTTTTTCTTCAAGCTAAATATGCTAAATTATGGGATATAATGAGTGAAGGGCCATAAATGCCTAATAAGATGGAAAATTGTCAAAGATATCTTAGGGTAAAGGAAAGGTAATGTAGAAGATGAAAGATTAGTTTCACTAAATAATAGAGCCACTCATATTTTGTTTTGTTCATTAAATAGAAATGAATTCAATAGAGTGTCTATGTGTTAAACAGTTAAAGAAATTTTACATACATTGGAAGTTACTCATGAAGTACTAACCAAGTGAAGGAAAGTAAGATGTCTTTTCTCATTCATCAATATAAGCTAATTTCAATGCATCATGATGAAAGTATTTCTTGCATTTATACTAGATTCAATGACATCACAAATGAATTAAAGGGTCCAGGAATAACAAATTCAAATATTGAACTTGTTAAAAAGATTTTGAAGTCTTTACCAAAAGAATAGGTGGAAAAGGTAACAACCATTAAAAAGGATAAAAACCTTAATATTTTACCTTTAGATGAATTGATAGGTTCATTACTCACATAAAAGATAATGATGAAGGAGTCAAAAGCAAAAGAGGAGGAAGCTTCATAAAAAAGAAAGAACTTCACATTTAAAGCCAAGAAAGAGGAATTTAGTTAATAAGGGAGCTTTTCTAAAGATAGTGATGATGACATAGCTCTCCTCTCTAGGAAATTCAAGAATTCTTTGATAAAGAAGGCATACTCCAAGACAAAAGAGCAAGGTAAGAATGATTACACAAGAAAATCTACTAATGTAATTTATTTTGAATGTAGGAAACCCGTCCATTTGAAGAGCCATTACTCACTTATCAAGGAAACTGAGAAGGGTGAAAGAAGTAGTAAGAAAGAAAGAAGGGATAAGAAGGAAAAGAAAGTCTTGAAGGCTTTGTGAGATATGGAAAGTTATGAAAAAAGTGACAAACCTGAAAATGAAAGTGCCATATTTTGTCTCATGGCTTTGGAAGATGAGGTGCCATCTTCTTCCAAATTTAATGATGATGATTATAATGAGTTAGAAGTAGGATTATGCTATGATGAGCTAGTTAAGTGTTTAAAATGTGCTACCTGAAGAAGGATGAAAGTATCTTCCAAATATAAGGATTGTTTAAAGTTAGTTGATGAATTAAAGCTAAATAATAAGAGATTATTAAATGATATGCATGCTTTCGAATATAAGAGTGTGGACTTGATGATGATGATAAGAAGAAGATGATGGATGAAAATGATTCCTTAAAGAATGAGATAAAATGACTTTAAAAACCATTAGAAACATTTAGCAAGGGAACATCTAACTGCGAAGACTATTTTTAGGTAGGGAAAAAGTTTAGATGAACTGCATGTTCACAGGCATTCTTTTGGTTATGGTTCACCATCTTCTAAAACTCATATAGAACATTCATCATGCCTTTACTTATGCATCAAGACTTACATCTAAGAGAAATGTACATGCTCCTAAGAAAATACATAGTTTCTTTACAAATGCAAAACAAACATACAATGAATAGAGGCCACAGTCTATCTATAATCAACCTACCCATGAGCATGCATAGACATAACTTCTTTACAAATGCAAAATCTACATATAATGCATAAAGGCCACAGTCTATGCATAGTCAGCCTACACATGAGCATGCACATCATATGCATGCTTATGCATCAAGAAATATTTCTTCCACTCATTTTAGGCCAAGATATTAATAAAGAAGAAACTTTAAAAATGTTACATCGAGATTTGTATATAGTAACAACTTTAGACAAAATATGCATTTTCATAAAGTTACATATGTTTGTAATTATTGTGGTAGGTTTTGTGGCTTAGGAAATTTTTGATTTTATCAATTATCTAGGTTTTTTATTTTGTAAAAAAGACATGGGAACTAGAAAGGTATCTAACCCCCAAGGACCCAAATTAACATCAATACTTAAAGTGAAATGATTTTCTTTGTTTTGTAGGATTTCAAAAAGAGCACATGTATGTGGATAATGGATTCTCTAGGTATATGATGGAATCTTAATTTATTTCTTTAAAGGGCAAAGATGGTGGTTATGTTACCTATGGAGACAATGTTAAGTGTAAGATAATTGGTATTGGCAAAGTTGGTAAGAATAACACCATTACTGATAATGTACAATTATTAGAAACTTTAAAGCATAATTTGATAAGTTTGAGTCAATTATATGATAAAGGTTTTAAAAAATCATGCATAGTTTATAAAATGATAGATAAATGCATTGTTTTTTTGTGGTAAGGGAGAATTAAACATTTATACTATTGATTTCAATGATTTCTCTAACCATAATATTGAGTGTTTGATCTCTATGAATGAGGATGCTTAGATGTGGCGTAGGACATTAGGTGGGTTATGTTTCTTTCTAAAAAAGATCAATGCTTCAAATTTTTTATTACATTTTCAAAAAGAGTTCAATTGGAGAAATGCTACATTATTAATTTAATTAAAAGGAATGACAGTTGAGAATTTGAAAATTATTTGTTTGATGTAAATTGTGAAGAAAATTGAAGTTTTCATAAATTTTCAACTCCTAGAATCCCTCAAAAAATGGAGTTGATAAAAAAATAATAGATTTTTGTAAGAAATTGCTAGAAGCATATTAAATGAATATTATGTTCCTAAAAATTTTTAGGCTGAAGCCATTGCATGTGTATTTCATGTACCTAATAAGGTCTATATAAGACTATACATAAATAAAATATCATATGAACTTCGGAATTACAAGAAACCAAAGGTGATTAATTTCAAAGTGTTTTGTTGTAAATTTTTTATTTTGAATACTAGAAATAATTTGAGCAAGTTTTATGCAAAATAAAATGAAGGCATATTTTTTTGCTTTTCTTTTACTAGTAGATCTTATACGGTATTTAATAAGAAGACTATGATAATTGAAGAAATAATGCATGTCGTGTTTGATGAATTTAACCCTTTTGATGTCAAGAAGAGTGTTGATGATGAAGACATAGATTATCAAAGGATTTAGGGAAACCAGGTTTAGAAGAGCATAAGGACAACACCATAGATATTTAACCTTCTCCTAGTAAACTAATTGATGAACCAAGTGAGGAGGCTAGGAGAGATGAGGGATTAACTGAAGAAAGGCCATTCCTTTAACCAAATTATAGGTGAAGTAGGAAGAGGTATAACAACTAGATCAACCTTCAGAGATTTGTCACATATGGCATTTATTTATAATATAGAGCGTAAAATCATAGATGAAGCTTTAGGTGATGAGAGTTGGATTTTAGACATGAATGAAGAGTTAAACCTTATTAGATTTTGTTTAATAATATAGAGGCTCTTTCGATTAAGTGGTTTCACTCTATTATTCTTAAAAGGAAAAATTAATAGATTGTTACAGTTAAGAGTTACAATTGTTGGAGTTGGAGGAAATTCTTATAGGTTAGGGATCTTATTAGGAACAAACTCATAATTAATATTGGAAATAAGTTTTCCACTTCTCCGTGGCAAGATTCTTGCATCCTCAAGGAATCGTTATAGATCTTACTACCCTTCGATTAATAAATTGTTCTAAACTTCCTATGGGAGAAAAAGTCTTTAAGCTTATTAGAGACAATATTTGGAGTTGGAACTCAACAACTAATGGGACTATATAGAGTCTCTCATCTGAATTAATGCTTATTTACGAGATAGCCCTCAGAACGATAAGTTGGAATGGTTGGCAAGCCTTTTAAAGACCTATACAAATTCCTCAGCTTATAAATGTTTCAAGCCTCCTCTCCCTCCTATACCTTGGTATAACCCAATAAGATATAAGAAAGCTAGTCCAAGAAATAAATTTATTCTTTGTACAAAAACTAGTATGAAAGAAAGATGATGTCATACTTTAGAGCTCATAGATGCATCCTATGTAAACAAGGGGTTGATCTTAACAAAACAAGTATATCAGCCACAATTAGAATAATGGTTTAAGAGATGGATCCAATAAAGATCATATCATTCAAACATACCATAAACTAGTATATCAATTATCAACTAATGAAAATTTTCCTACAACAACACTATTGCTTTTGTTTCTGGTAAAGATCAAGGAACCAATTAGGAAAGATGAGGATTATCAACCCCCCCCCCCCCCAAAATTTCAAATTCATTTTGTCAAACACTAGATATGCTTAGTGACATATTTTGAACTAAGGGAGGTTCTAATCTATGTTTTGATAATGACAAAAAACAATTGTCACTAATATTTTTGTTTATGCTGAAGTTTTTAAAAAATAAGTAGTATGCCAGATGTGTGCTAGAGAATGAAAAATTTAAGAATGAAATGCATGATGTGTTAGACCTTAAGAGTCTATTTTTTAATAATAATAATAATAATGAGTATGAATTAAAGCATGAGAATGAGGCATTAAAGAACAAGGTCAATTCCCTCGAGGAGTCATTATCAAAATTTACTAAACAAGAGAGATATTATATTGCATATTAGGAGCTCTAAAGGCACCAAATGATGGGTTTATTAGGAGTATGATGTCAAATTGTAAAACAAAATATGTAAAATGAAATAATTTTATTAGGAGTATGATGTCATATGAACATACTGTATCATCTACTAGGTCACAATATCAATAAAAATATCTTGTTTTTGTATGTGGCTTTAAATCAAGACCTAGGAGGCAATTAAATCATAGTAAGAATAGCCATAAATTTTATAGGAAAATACAATCATACTCACATTAATTTAAGCATAATTTTAGAACAAATAGAATTATTCATTTTCGCACCCCATATATACATGAATATGGACATAAGATATCACCTCACACATATTTGAGCTCTTATTTTTACCCTATGATAACATATAATGATATAGGACCTAGGAATGCATACAAGTATAAGAACGTAAGTACTTGTTTTAATTATTTTAATGCAAATACGATTTATTATTTTTATGGAGATTTTGGTAATGTAGAATGATTTTGTCTTATTAGACAAAGATGGTTAAGCCAACCCTCTAGAATTTCGATTGAAAAAGGTTTAGGAGCTAACCTCTAAGGACCCAAATTTGTATGGGTACCTAGAATATGTTGAATTCTAATTTTAAAGGTCCATGTAAGATGATAAAATGCATGTTAGTTGAGGAACCAACACAGTATCTGAATTCAAAATAAAATTTATAAAAAGCCCTTACATGAGCTACTTAACTAAATAAATTGTTGAACCAAGTGAGAAAAAGAAAATGAGGCAACCATTGGAGGTATATACTTGATTTCATATTGAGAGTATTTGACAATATTAACTTGGGATGGAAATTTTGGAGGAGAAAGCTTTATTTGCATATATTTAGGCTGAGTCAAATAGAATGATTTTTTTAAAATTAGTATCATCTTTGGAATTGGTATATGATTTTAAGAAATTTTTTTTCATATGTAATTTTGTAATATGATAAAGTTTTTTTTAGGTGGAGAAAGAGTAATGATATTAGATTTGTATAGGAGGAGAAGTTTGCTAACATTAGATTTTTTTTACACGTGATGTATGTGATGATTCATACATGTATATTATGTTGCTATGTTTTATTTTTTGGTGATGCATAAATATAGGGAGAATAGATATCATATACTCTAAAAGAGAATTAGAAATTGTTGATGGAAATCCTTTGTGATAGGGCATAACTTAAGAATTAATTTTAAAATCATGTAGAATTTTTCAAATGAATTTGGATGAATAGGATAGTCATTGAATTATGTGAATGGATTTAGGGGGAGCTAGTATTTTATATTATGATGAATATGTTTTATAATATTTTGGTTTTTTATGACTATTTATTTGGTGTATTTGAAAACTTTTCATCCATCATTTATTATTCTTATTGTTTAGATGGAGATAAAATTTTTAATGGTGTAAGCCTTTTTATACTTAAAATAATTTCTTATATTTACCCTGTATGAATCTTTATAAATGATTTAGATGAATTTTTTTTAGAAATTAAATTAAATATATTAAAGAATAAAAAATTCTCGATAAGAGTTATAAAGAGGGAGAATTCAATAACTATCCTAGAACTGACAACACACTGACTAAACACAAGGCAAGTCTTTTAGCCTAATCTCTAATTAACTAACATTGTGTTGGAACAATTTAATTTTTCTACATAAAGTTTTAGTATTTCTTTAGTCTAGGAGACTGCAGTTTAAGTGCAAATAAAGTAGCCATTACTTATACTCCCATATAATCTATCATTGCTCTCCTTCCATTTGGCATAAATCAAAGCATCTAAAACCAATTTTAAAGGCTACATAATCCTTGGACAAGGTACAAGGAGAGGAAGACCGGAGAATAAAACATTTCCAATCTATAAAGTTGATGAAGTTTTTGTAAAGTTTTTGGAATTCAAGCGATAAAGGAGATATGTTCTTTCATTTACAAATGGATGGTTTCTACATTCAGTCTCATCCTTGCACAAATGACATGTTAGATATTTATCATTAGAAAGCTCTCTTAACTTATCTAAATTAGAGACTTTACTCCTAATGGCCAACCATAAGATGAAGGAAACCATAAAAATTTTATGCTTAAACCAAAACAATTTTTGCCAAGGAATTTTAGAGGAAGGACTATTGAAGATGGACTTGCATGTTTTGTTATTAAAAATACCATATGGAAGTTTGGTCTAGGTGATCTTATCCAACATAAGCTAATTAGGAATATACTTTAATAATAATACCCTTATTATGGGTGAACCTCTAGAGTTACAGCTTCAATTCACTTATATAATTAGTATGTTCGCCTTGACAGTAGGACGAAATTGGTGCCTGAGGTTAGAGAATTATGATAAAAGGATCAATGCAGGGGGAAATGTTGAGACAGTTCAACACCTTATGAGCTAAATTTGTGCTTAGAAGTTGTCTTTCTTAATAATCTATTGCAAGATACAAGACACATATGTTTTATCCTTAATTTACTACATACTTCTGTCTTAAGGAAGCAAACATAAATCCACTCACCCTTAATGGCAGTTTATTAATGAATAATCTCTATATTCTCTTAGCTTAGCTTACTTTGAATGTCAAGTGAGCAAATGTGATTCCTAATTGCCGTCTACCTTAGGCTTACATTAATCTTATTATTTGACCTTTTCCATTTCCTGTTTAGTAGCATCCCCCTCTATAAAAAAATTTCTCATAAGTTTCTCAATTTCCTTAAGTGGATTCTTCAGTAAAATAAGTTGTGAAATCCAATAAACATGCAAGCTATTGAGGGTATAGATAATATCATTATACTAGCAAATGAGAGGATCTTATTGTATCATTAACTAATTTTATTCTTAATTCTACCAAGAAGAATTAAACAATCACTGTATTTAACCTTGATAAGTATAATAGGAATACCCAAGCACATGATAAGAGGAGAGCTAACTTTTTATTTAGTAACTATTGATATAAATATAAAAATCTTCTCTATGTTAACTCTTAGACATGATATACTGCTAAAGGAAGAAAGTGAGTTCATCAAAATATTGACTAACGCTTTGTCAACTCCACAAAATAATATAACATCATCTACAGATTCCAAGTTAGAAACACATAACTTCCAACATTTACTGTGGCATGTAGATCTAGGGGCATTCTTATTGTTACAGCTAATCAAGCTTCAAAGAACTTTAATTCAAATAGTGAAGATGCAAGGAGAAAGAGGATCCCTTTTTCTCAAGCACTTCTTACTTTGAAATACTAATGTAGGTCCACCATTGATGAGGAAATTGAATGTGATAGATGAAATGCACTCTATGATCCAACTTATGAAAGTTTTTGGAAAACCAAACTCTATTAACATTAAATAATCAAAAGCTTTATGGAAATCTTCAAAGAAAAATTTTATGATACATTCCTTTTTTTATAATCCTTAAATAATTATTAAGCCAAAAGAAATTTTTTTCATCCATATTCCTTCCTCTTATAAAAGCAACTTCAATGAGGATGATTAAGGAGTTCAAAACATGTTTCATTCTTATGGCTAAAATCTAAGAGATCATCTTGTATAGATTATTGCAAAGGTAGATGGGTCTAAACTCCTTTAGCTCTACTACAATGGAGAACATAGGATTGAGGAAAATGTATATTTTATTAATTTCTCAAGAATTCTACTAGTTTGGAAGAATTTTAGAATAGCTAGAATGACATGATCATTTAACGCAAACTAAGACTCCAAAGAGAAAAAGGCAATAAATTCATCTAATCCTGTTATATCAATCTAATTCATTGAAATTTTTTAATATTATCTTTATTTCTTACTTTTTTGGATGAGCATTTTATTATCAATGTGAGCCTAAGATACCCATGAAATTTGAAAAGTGAAACATTCTATCTTACATTTACCATTTAGCATAATATCCCATGCTTCCAATCACCCTCTTATCTTAAAATTCCAAGTCTTTATAATCCTAATATTATGGAAGCGATGGTATGTGAGTGTGAACTTGTTAATCTGGCAAATTATTTTAATGCTATTGATAAAAATCTTTTAGACCCAGATTACAAGAGTGGCAATAAACCCCTAATAAAAATACAAAGATTATCCAAATGGTATGAAATTCACTGTCGAGTGGATGAAGCTTAAATTGAAACATTAAATTTGGGAACCAAAAATGAACATGTGAGGTTAAAATAGTCATGTGGATGGACAAAAAGTATTCCTTAATGCATTTTCTCAAAGAATATCTCAATGTTCTCACATGAAGCTACAAAGATATGTTGACTTTAGATATGACTATAAAGAAGCAAATAATTTTTTTCAATCTCGAGTGCAAGCTAGTTAAAAAAAACTAAGAAGGATGAGATGCGATGTTCTATTCAAAATTAAAGAGAAAGAAAAAATAAGTTAAAGTTGCATTTCTAATGTAGCACATTATCTAAAATGACTAAAAAAAGTAATTCTTATACCAAATAGGAGGGAAAAGTAAAAATATAAGCTGATTATAGAGAATTAGAGAAACTAAGTCCTACAGATGGCTTTTGATTACCTCATATTGATGTCTTAGTTAATAACATGAGTAAGCAAACTTGCTTTCTTTCATAGATGTCTTTTAGGACACATTCATTAGTTAAAGAAGATAAAGAAACAACTTTCATTACTCAATAAAGAACTTTTTATTATGAGAGTGGTGCCTTTTGGATTAAAAATTATGAGATAAATTCTCAAAAATTCATTATAGATTTGTTCCAAGACATGATGCACAAAGAAATAAAAAGTGGATGTTGATGACATGATTTTGAAGTTTAAAAATAGGGAAAAAACCATGTAACAAACTTAAGAAATATCTTTGCAAGGCTCCATAAGTAAACAATTAAAAGTTAATATTGACTTGAAGAAAGTAAGTCTTAAACATGGCTTTGATTACCTTATATTAATGTCTTAATTGAAAAGATGAAAAAGCTTATTAGCTTCTCTTTCTTGGATTGATTTTTTGGGACTAATGTGTTGTATGTCTACATAAGGTTTAAAAGAAATAGTTTTCAAGAACACACTAAACAATATCACAACACATGAAAAGCCAAGTGTACCTATCGAATGTAATATAGTTAGGTTGAGTCTAGGTGTCGAACGACAAGGACTGATATTGTTAATGAATTCCTATCTAAATCTAATTAGTTATTCAAAAGTTAAAGGTTGATTAGTTGCTTTTGATAAGGTTGAATTATATGATATTTTCATATGTATTTCAATATGAATTCAACTCTATTTTATTTCCTAAATGCTTATTTTGTGTCTATATTATTTTTTGATGCAGATTGAATTATTAGATGCAAATTTATATATAAAAAGTAGAAGAAGATTAAAAGTGATTAGAAGCATTAAAGAGGAGTCTTGCAATTGAATTAAGAAGTTTTGCATTTTAAAGGAGCCAAAATGACTTCAACATTGAAGCATACGGTAACTAAGAAGGAAAACAAGGTGCACATGTGTTAATAACCTATCTATTGGAACAAAACATGCAAAGGACGTGCATGTGGGTGGCTTATCAAATAAAAGACCTATAGACAATGAGACAAAAGGGGAGTGGTGGCTGAAAAAAAGAACGAGGGAGGTGAGTTTCGAAAAACATAAAACAAGAGGAGAGAAGGAGAATAGATCGTGAGAATTGGAAAAAGGTGGACAAAGGTGGACGGTTTCAATAAAAAAAGGTGGGACTCTCCCTCTTTTGGCATATTAGGCTACTCTTGTTCTCTTCCCCACTTGGTTTAGAGTGAGTTTCGGCTAAACATCAATTCTTGAAGACAATTCATTGAAGACAATTCATCCATTGGTAAAACCAAATTCATGGTGGAGTGGAGAAGCATGGTGGGCAGTTTTTGTCTTCAACTTCATGGCTTGGAATTGAAGCTGTCTTGGATGTGGTTCATAGCTGTAAGTTTGAAGTTTAATTTATTTACATTTGTTCTTGTTTTGGTGTTGATTTCCCATTAGTTTCAAGTTGTAATATCGTGTCTTGTGCTGTCCAAATCTTTGATAATTCATCCGAATTGCTTTGCTTTCCTTGCCTTGGCCGAATCTTTGTTTTACCTAGGATAATTCTACTGTTTGGTTTAACCTTTTTATTACTTTATTATCTAATCGTTGAACATTGTTTTGCTTTAAAAAGTTAATGATAATTTCAAATTTATTTTGATTAATTATTAAGTTGTTTAAGGGTTTTATTTCATATAGTTTAAACTATCCATATAGTATTTGGTTCACATATGTTTAGTAGTTAATTTCTATGCATGTTCTTAAGTTTTAATCCATTTAAATTTAAGTTTTTGTCTAATTTTTAAATCTGGAATTTTTATTTAAAGTGTTAAATTAAGTCTTAGATAATTAAGTTCTAGATAATTGCTTATT